>ML795738.1:6839-36722 GCA_009831015.1 Picea engelmannii | reverse complement strand
TTCCCTGCCTCAAACTGGGTTTGACTTGGCTTTGCCTCAGCATCTCTACTCTCCAAAACCGTCCAAAAGTTGTCCAAAAGATGTCCCCTTGGCCTCAAAATGGCCTTGGTTAAATAGTGGGAAAGTTGGTTGCTCATCCCCAACTTCCTCCCAAGAATTAGGCTCTAAAAAAGCCCAATAACTCCCAATTATGAGTTAATTACATTTATATTAATTAAAGTGGTTATAAAACCCACTTTAAAACCATATAATAGTTATTAAAATGGGTCTTAGCCCCCCGAGCCCTTGCGCGCACCCTTTTGCTGGTCACATGATACAATAGGGCCAAGCGCTAGCCAAAGGCTAAGCGCTAGCCTGCTAACACCCTTTCGCACGCAACACTGGTCACATTGGCACCACAATGGAACCACGGGCTTCACATAACCATGCAAACCGTTGTAACTATGTTTTAAACCGCCCCCATGTAACTGTTGGTATAACTAACCGCGCGCATAACTGTTAATGTAATAAACGTAACATAAACCGCGTATGGTCCGCGCCCCTGGTTATATAGTGGAGTTATATGGTAGGTGCTGAGGGCGGTGGGTCGGGGCTAAGCCCCGGCCCGACCCCCCACCAAATAATACAACAAACAAACTTAAAACAATTATTGCCCGCATTCATAACAAGTCCCGAAGCATGGTCCAATGGTCGGAGGTTGATACAAAAGCGCTGGCAGTGGGGGAGGTCCGAGGTTCGAATCCCCCGGGCCATAAAATATTTTGACATAGCCCTCATTGGCTAAACCCGGGGTGACACGTGGCAGCTTGTGATTGGGCCACGTGGCACCTTACCATTCGCCCAAATGATGCCACGTGTCGATCGATGATTCGTCCACATCAGCACGCTGTACTACCACATCATCCGCCACGTAATCCTACCACATCATCTGCCATACGATGATGACGTCATCCCGTGCCACGTGTCACCCTTCCAGTGGTGACACATGTCACCTCGGGATTGGTCCAACCGTACGCCATAAATGCCAAATCTGCCTGCCACATGTCATGCTCTGGAGCCGCCACGTGTCCTGTACAGAATCTACCACATGTCATCATACGGACCTGCCACATGTCCCTATACAGACTGACACGTGTCCTGTACGGACTGTACGGACAGGTACAGTCAGCATCCCAAAATTTTGCCTGTTTGGCTCGGCGAACAGAATGCGATATCTTCTCCATACGGACTCCGTTTGACAAAAAAATTATACCACCGAAATCAGGAAGACGAGTCGGACACAATGGTGTTGGTTTTGTTAGATTCTAAGCACTTTCATTTTTGAGCATTTTTCATGCCCTGACAGGCTTCTGAATCCGATTTCGGATCAATCTGGGACCTAGAAGCCAAGTGGGCACTGGTACTACCTACCAAATTTGTGATGGAAAATAAAATGGATCGAAGAGGGAGATCCCTAACATCTTTTATCACTATTCTGCCTCCAACCAATCGTGATCCTGGAATTCAGTGGTTTGTCACATACTCTTCAATAGGCCCCAGAAGTGTTCACTGTCTGGATAAGATAATAGGGGCCCCTCTCTTTGAGAGGCCAGTCAGAAAGTAAACATCCTCTAACTCAATGTTGAGCATATGCGACCCAATTTGGAATCCATGTTCAGCAATATTCCATAACCCAATCATGTACTCAAGTAGAAGGACCTCCTTCTTCATCTTCTGCAACTTAAAATATTTCAGGAGGCCACAATTCCTCAATGCGGTCCTTGATTGGGGGTTTTTTAATGCTGATAAGTCATTGATATCATGCTCACACTCCTTACACTCAATCATGGCTTTTTACCAATGCAAACTGCAATTACAATAAACAAAGAGCCATTAGTCATCCTATCATAACAATTTCTTGGGTAATTTTGGCTTAAAATTAAATTCATTTTTACTTTCTGCGCCAACACTCACATAATTTCATGATCAAAGAACTAGAGCCCCCCTAGAGTGTACACCAAAGTGCCAAAATCATGGGCAACACTCCCCTCAACCCTTTGGGGGAGCACCGATGTTTTTCGGCGCCTAGGCTTCTCTAGGGCATCAAAATAAAACAAAAAAATTACCTAAAATCAATTTTTAAACCATATAATATGATTGGAAGGTGTTTAAGAACAACCTGATCAGGATGGAAGAAGAAATGACCGATTGTAGCTCCAACACCGACGAATTCAACAATCGCTCTCCAAAGTCAATTTCTCCACTACTAGAAGTTTTGGCAAAATTGAATTGGTAAAAACATTTTTTGACCCTATTTCGTTAATATAAACTTCATTTTTTCTAAACCTATAGTCGTTTTTGGGTTTTAAAATCATTTTGGAGATATTATTAATGCAATGGAACGCAAATTTGTCATTATTCGCAGGTTTCAAAGCAATATTGTTCAATTTAACTTTGTCACATTAACGAGCACAGTCTTAGTTCCTTCTCACGCTCGAAAAAAGATGAGAAAGCAACCGAGTAGACTTTTATTTATTTTTCAGACTCACATAGATACATATAAATGGAACCCCCTAGAGTCATATTTAAGTTATTTTCAGACTCTCTAAACATGAAAAACAACCGAGTTTGCCTTCTCTGGAATCGTTAAAAATCACACATTGAAGGGCCCACATGGGACCGAACCCTTACTTATTCTAGTTCGTTAAATAAAAGAAGAGGAAATTACCGAAGGTGACTTATATCGAGCATGTGTTATCCTCCTAGAGCTCATAAAAATAAAAAGAGGTACTCTTCTATATGCATGGGGGGGGGGATTGAAGGAAGCAAGACAAGAAATTTTTGAAAACATCACAGGTCACTCTTACGGTCACCCTTCAACACAGCACATTGTCTTTCTAACCCACTGAACCTTTGCACTAAACCAATCCTGTGAGATTCTTTACTCCTTTGGATCAATCGACGAAATTCATAGTATCCACTGCATCTTGTTTTGGTATCCACTGGATCACTCGACGAAATTCACAGTATTCGTTTGTGCCCCAGTGTTCAAGGGAAGTATCCACTTCAAAGGTCAACCATCACAAATATCTTGTTTCAATACCCATGTTAGTCCATTCTCATTTGATCCACCAATTTAGATCTCTGTGTTAGTTTCATGTCATTCATGGGGGATACATCAAGGCCCTCCTTCAAAAAGTTTGTTCCCGTCGACTTCAACACATTATCCAGGAATTAGACTTAGAAACTAGTTAGTACCTTGAGACCTGCATGCCTAAATGGTAGGCCTCCTAGCTTCCAACAGTGGGTTTACATCATTGACCCCTTATCATATGATTCCATGAATGTTCAACTTCAACTCATCTATTCACATTCGCTGGATTGTACTGGGGTACCTTGGTAGTCATTGACATCACTGGTGATTTCCCTCGCACTTGTTAATGGTTTACCACATTGACCGGTAATCAAGTGGTCTCTACCATGTTCGACATCAAAACATCTATTCACATGGTTAGATTTGTACCACATCCGGATCGTAAGAAGACCCCGGGTTGAATGTTCACTCTAATATCTACTTTACCCAGGTTGCGATGGAGTTTCTTTTGAGAATATCGATATATATATTGTCACATAGATCCACTTTGTATTGGTCCATGTCTATGTTTTATCATCTCATAGATCCACTGTGTATTGTTCGTGGCTACGATCATCTCATGTCATGGAAGTATAGATCCAGATTGCATTTTTGGTGGCTATACCTTTTAAGTCAATATGATTATGGATCCACGGTGTATTTTATGGGGGGCATACCTTGAAAATATTTTATCACTCAAGCATAGGTATGCTTGCCTTGGGTTTGAAACATGTCAAAACATTTGTCTAATGGTTGTATGCAGCTTCTACCAGGTTCTTCGAGTCCATACCATTGCTTCGAAAAAGTCTACAAAGTACTTCAGTCATCAGTTTCTGTCTTATGAACTTGCACTTTGGGGGGCAATCTGTTACACATCAAAATTACTCGCTTCGATGATGTCTCAATGTCATTATCGCAAGTGTTGCAAAAATCATACTGTTGTCTCGTCAGTGTCACATCATGGATGACATCACAAGAACACTTGAGACTTCTTCCAAGACTGGTTAAAATAAGTAAATATATCATTTGACAAAGAGTAAAAACTTTATCCTTGAAGAATCACCATATTTAAAACATTTTTGGAGGTCGACGCTCCCTTTCCCACTTGTCGAGAGTGCTATCTCTCCTTTCCCTCCTAGAAGGGACTGTTGCAGTGATTTGTGGCCCACTTTGAGGGAGCATCAAGCTGTTGAGGAAATCATGGGACAAATCACCCTTATCTCTGAAGTAAGCTGAGAAATATCCGAGTCCGTTTGGCTCGAATCCAAGACCAAGGCTGGATCTAAGGGGAGTTCCACAACTAATGGAGTAATATCCTCAACTTATCCCAAGAATATGTAAGGTGGTTAGGCCTCTCAAAGCCTATATAAGGAGGCATTCTCATGGCGAAAAGAGGGAGAATAATCAGTGAAAAGTATTTTCATTTTGATTGTGGATCATTCGATCAAGGGTTTGGACAAGGAGAGCTTGGTGAGGCTGCTATATCTGCATCTACACTTTGTAAGCACCTTTTTTGTTCTCATTAATACATGTGCTTGGCATGTTTCCTTGACTATTGTGTACATTTGCATGAACTTGTCTCTTTTGGATAAATCTAGCTTTGAACTAATCATGGTAGAATAGAAAGTATTCTTTGTCTTTGTTGTTTATGGGATTGCAGGACTCGTTAAAGGACTTGGAGATCAAGCCCAACTTGGATTGAGCGAGGAAAAACTTCGTAAAAAGTTACTCATACTTTCTTCCTCTTCTCTATTGACTAGCCTATCTATGTTTAAATGAAATTCAGTGTTCAACGTTATTAGTTTTTTGTCTTGGTCATAGGGGTCTAATATCCAAGAGGTAATTTACTTGTCTGTAAGGGAATTTACCTACAACACCCACCAGTCTCACCGCTTGTTACAGTTACCACCACATTTTGAGTCTTCGCCTTCTAAAAGGCATAGAGTTATTAAACGTGGTACACACACCTCCACTTATCAGGATTTTGATTCTAGAAGTATGAGCACTGAACCGAGTCATCAAGATACCGAGAGCCCTTCGAATCCCACACCTACTATAGTTAATGACACCCCTTCGACTCCTGCAACCACAATAGTTGTAGTGTCAGAGGCACCTATCATCACTATTGTCCATCCTATATTGAATGCTCAACCTATTTCCACAAATCTATTTGGGTCTCTTGGTCATTCACCAGGTTATAATGTTCAGTCCATCCCTATGGCCTCTAGTCCTTTTTCTTATGGTATGTTGAATTTTACTTCGCATTTTTTAAACTCCATCCCAACTGCTGGCCCTAATGCTAGCATTGGACTTGGGGGGACAACACCTCCTTATACTTATTTTTCATTTGGTATCTCTCAGATCCCTCAAACGACTCCTACCATGGGAGGCATTCCTTATTTTAACCTCGGGTCTAACCATGTTGCTTCTAGGTGGAGAAACCAACCTGGTGGACAATCTTTTGCTCAAGTTCTATCCTATACCCTCACCTCCTTAGTGTCGATTCCAACCAGCATGTTTGGCATGACAAATGCACCTTAATCCTGTGGATTCACACCCGGAGGAGGTTAGTTTCACACCTTGGTCAACCCCCAACCTGGAGCCACTCTGACTGGGGGAAGTTTTTGTAACCCCCATTAGAACATTCCTACTAGAATGGTGCCCAACCAACCTTTTATGAATTAGTGTGGAGGAGGTTCTTACAATCCCAGACAAGGCCATGGTGATTACCAGAACCCTGGATAGGTTGTGATTCCGAAAACACGATCTTTCCAGGAAGCTTGGGGCCAGATTCTGCAACCTCGTCTCCCTTTTCTGGCCACGCTCAACTTGCCAGACTTGTCTAAGTTGATGAACGAACCTATGTGTCATGATCCTACATGGCCCCCTGTTCCCACCAAGCTTCCTTCAGACATTCCAAAATTTGAAGGTAAGAATGGTGAGGATCCTCGTAATCACGTCATCGCCTTTCACCTATATTGGTGCTCTTTGAATCCCCTTAATGATGATTCCATTTGGTTAATATTATTTCAACGCACCCTCATAGTGGTTTCCACTAAATGCTATATCGGGATACCTAGGGGGACATATGGGACCTCTAGTTAGATGGTGCTAGTCTTCCTTAACCACTTCGAATTTCCAGTTCGTTACGATGTTGGCCTAGAAATTTTGTCCACATTACGCCAAGACAAAGCCATCCATATCTTGGATCACATCCAGGAGTGGCATAGACAGAAGAGGTTGATCAAGACCTGCATACCCCGATATTTCTTGTTATAATGGTTTCTTAAGTCGTTGCAGCTTCCTATCTCAAAGGATGTTGCTACATCTGGGGTTACATCTGATGAAGAATCAATATTCAAATCCCAACCGTTAGATATTATATATGCTGAGTCTGGGATGTTATATGATATTATTCCAGATGCACTGAGGTCAAAATATGACCCTAGAAAAAAGCCCGGACCTCATGTCGATGGCATTGTAGGATCCGCCAGTGTGAAATCCACAAACTCGATGACAAGCCATTTGAAAGAGTTGTCTCTAAACGAATCTGTAGGAGGACCATCTTCATATGTGTCTTCCAATCCCACTCAGTCAATGGTTGTACATTATGTGCAATCATTGACCAACCCAAATGGTAACCAACAACTAGGCGGGAATAAGAAGAAAGGACGTAATAATAATCGTAACGGTGGGAAAAATAATAATAAACCCAAGGACAATGGTAATAATGACAGGATGAATAATAATGTTGGTGAGGGTGAGAAAGAAATGTGTAAGGTGAAATTTCCCTGTAAGCTTTGTACAGACAATCATCTTACTCATTTATGCCCCAAACTTGTGGAAGCTGTGAACCTCTTGTATCTACCGCTCACTATGTTGACGAATCCTTTTCCACATATCCAACACATGGACTTGAGCTCCTCAAATGCTGGAAATGTGTCCGGTGGAAGTCAAAACCCACCGATACAAGATGATGAATGTTTGTGCATCAATATGGTCAATTCTCGGGTTAATGTAGCCACCCAGTCTTGCGATTACAGTTCTTCACAAACTGTACTTGGTCTAGAATCTCCTCCTCCTCCGGAGGTGCCTTTGAAGATCAAAAAACCAGAGCCATTGTCTTGTATTTCAAAAGGAGTACTCAAGCACTCTACCCACAATCCAAATTCTAGAGCCACCTAGAATTACTCTATTGTTGAGGACCTAGGTCAAACCCCTTGTGCAATGTCGGCCCTAGAGTTACTCCAGACGTGTCCCTCATAGAGGAATTCCTTAATATCTATGTTAGGAGATCTATACCCCAGTGGCTCGAAAGTTATCAAGTTTGACGTCACAAATGTGAAGCCTCAGTTTCCTTACCATGTGGCATTAAAAATCCACGTGGGTTACTCGAAGTATACCATCAAACGTGCAGTTGTTGATGAAGGCATTTCCACATGTGTGATGTCCCTGATCTATTGGAAACTTATCGGATCTCTAACTTTCTCCCAATATCTGACCATGTTGACTTCTTTTGATGGTCATTCCTTCCGCCCTCACGGTATTCTTCTTACCTTTTCAGTCCAGTTAGGTGGGAATATGGTAGAGGTGGATGTCGAGGTGGTTGATGCACCCCTCGATTATAACTTGTTACTATGACGCAATTGGACTTATGCTATAATTGTCATCGCATCGTTTGTCTTCCACACTCTTTGTTTTCCTCACGATGGAAAGATCATGATGATAGACCAGTTGTCCTTTGCGTATGCTAGCCGAACTGCATCTATTGGACCCTCGATCCCTGTGGTCGACAATTCTCAGCCAACAATTAATAATATCAGTGTCAGAATGTATTCCCCCCTTATGGATACCTTCAACTTCATGGCACTGATTCACCATGTTTACACCATGTCTAGTAGGCTCGTTTCGTCAGAGAGGTATGTTCCATTACGCACTTCCTATTTTAACGATCCTTGGACCCTACCTTCCTCGACTTTGTCTTGTGAAGGTCAGTCACATTCTGGAATGGCCATGCCACTATCGGCAATGGATATAGCATATCAAGTTGTTCTTGACTCTTCCATCGATCCCGATCCTATTACCTCACTGATAGACAAGAAGGATATTGTTCTTAAGCTCGTGTGGGCCACTTCGTTGTCTTTTTCACATGACTTCCTCGATGAGAATTTACCCTCAGATGAAGCTATCATCGAAGCCATGAATGGTTCTAACAAACCTTGGGATGATATGCATCATTGCTCATATTTTCTCCCAGAGCGTGATAGAATCGAACAAGATGAATTTCAATCTACTTTGGGTGAGATAGTTGGTCATGCCATAGTTCCACTTGAAATGCATGAAATTTATGCCGAAGGAAATATGGCAAGTATCTCTCCTACCGTCACTATCGATATATCTCATACCTCTAGCAAGATTGAAAACGTACACATCGGTGCAGATTGTTCGCTAGAAGAAATCCTGATCTACATTGATCTCTTCAAGGAATTATGAGATGTATTTTCTTGGTCATATGAAGAGATGCCAAGATGCCAAGAATCGACCACACAACATATTTCCATAATCAATATGATTTTGACTATGGCCTATTAGTCTTTGGAATCATATGATCCTTGGATCATTCCTAGTCCGCTAGAGATTGATGCACTAGGTGACTCTATGACACCTAGGCTTCATACGCTGCTATTCAATCCGCCTCTCCCTCCAAAAGTCAATGCAACTGAGGGCCAAAGACTTAGTTGTCAAAGTTGAAAGAACATGAGAAGGCTTAAAGAACCTATCCATGCGGGAGAGTAGAGAACCTACTCCAGAAACAGTAAGAGAAGAAGTATTACCCTCGAACCTTGTGAAAGATCCTCCACAGTGCGAAGTTACTATGCTAAGAAAATATAAGAACAATAATGGAAAGAGGAATCCAGAGATGCATATCATGGGAAATAAAGCAAGAAATATCAGTAAGAAGAAAGAAAATATAGAAAAATTGCAGGAGGTTCCATAGAGGACTTCGCAGAAGGCAACTTTGCAGAACTTGAACCTCGTCGGAATAGCAGAACAACACCGACTGGCACTTCACCACGGAGAAGAAATATGACCGTTGGAGGCATCCCGACCATTAGAACGGCACTCTAGAATGTTTAGAAACATAGTTATTTCTGGAACGTTCGCCATTGGACCATTGGGACCATGCCATAACAGATGAAATTGTATTGATTGAGGCAGTCCTGCCATTGGAGGAGTCTATTACGACGTTGTCTATTTATCTCGTCAAGCATTGCACCAAGAACACTTTCGCGAATTGTGATTATCCAAACCCATAGAGAACTAATTTCTTTCGCGTAGTGCTTATTGAGACCTCACCCCCCATTCTGCTTCCCTTGAGTGTTTGTCCACCTATCTGATACATTTGATCATGAGCGTGCATGTCAAACGACCTTAGCGCAGTAGAAAAATCCGTCGAACAAATCCTCATAGACCTCGTGGCTGAGAAGGTTCTGTCTGCAAGAGTACAAGTCTCATCAACAAGAGGAGTGAAATAATCCCCATTTCCTACACGTCGATATAGGCCCTCCTGAACTACGATAGAGAAGAAAAGCAAGCATCGTGATGACTTGGCGAACCTGAAGCTCATCCCATCAATCCTTCCCGACTATATACTACCTTTGGCTGGCATGGTTAGTTGTGATAGCGTCTCGAGGGACTTAGAATACACACCAATCACTGTGTACCTCCTGAAGGGGATACACATAGTTGGACTGCAATTAGGACAGATTATGATGCTAAAGATCAGTGACTTCAACTTAGGAGACTGCAAGAACTATGGATTGCTCTCACCACACAAGTACTTGAAAAAGACAATGGGGAAGAAGTCAAAGATAATCCCCCAGTCATGGACCATGGACATCGAAAGATAAACCATCCTTAATGTGATGAAGATACCACACTTTGGTAGACATTAGGAGGTTAACACATGCTTTAAAATCCTCCTGTCATGCTACCATGGTGGTTACCTGTGGTTGGATCGACACATCACAGTAGATCTGGCACTGATCCATTGGATCACTGGATTAAGAATGTAAGGACACGACCCTCAATATTTTTACCCAGGAAGGCTATAGATCGTGCCTTGGCACAACGCATAAAAGAAACTTACGACGATGTAGAGAAAGGGAAATGGGGCTACAAGGTAGCCTCCATCCAGAATGGCGCAGTGTGCCTAGCTTGCTAGTTGATCGCTGGTAAGCTCATCAGGAAGAACCAACCAACGCAGGTCATGGGGTTCGTCATCGACCTCACAGGAAAATGCATCGAAGGGATGCAAATGAACTGGGCAAGCTACCTTGTCAACCATTTGGAGCAATATTGTTGCGAAGCATAAGATCAGAGATACAATTTTCATTTTAGCTAGTTGTTTATTCTCATTGCCTTCATTTCTTGGGAGATGTCGAAAGGAGCGACCTTCCCTGAAATTGAGCCATCTGAACCATTGGCCACAAAGTTCACTACGCTCTGGTATTCGAGCGACATGGAAAAACAATGGAAATCCGATGCGGTGTTCCACACATATTATTTACAGTTGAAGAGGGCCATTGAATCTTTCCCTCACATGACATCGAATACCCTGCATAGGTTCAGGCCACTTGCGAAGTTTCACACAGATAAGAATTTCATTTACATCACTGTGCATGGGGATGAACACAAGGAAGAGCTCCAGTCCTATTACAAACTCACAGAGAAGGACATGGAAGAAATAACCAAGGAATGGCCTACAGAGTTCCTTGTACTAGTCGAAAAGACAAAACTCTCTGACCCCAACCTCATTAGAAGTCCTGTAGTCACTCAAGAAGAATATGATGCACCCGACACCAGTAGGAAGAAAAATAAGGAAGAGGTACAGGAATTGAGCAGCGCATCAAAGGAAACTACACCAGATTCACCTAAAGGAGGAGGAGGTGATGAAGTAGACAAAGAAGAGGATGAAGGGGAAGAAAATAAACAAGAACATTGTGAAGTGACACCACCTAAGGATCCCATCAAGGAGGCTGAGACATCCAATAAAATAAAGGGTTCCCCGAAGAAACCTTCATCGTGAAAGAAGTCAAAAACCAATAAACCTCCATTTCAGACTATGCTCATGGTAGATTATATTGACCTCATCATCTTCGTTGTATTAGATACCTCAGAGGACATTTTGTAGCTAAGCGAAGCCAAATAGGAGACAATGTTGTACAGGATCAAGGAAGAGCTCAAAGGGGTACACCATGCTCATTATTCGAGTCGTGCAGTGTCTATTGTGTCGTTGTCAGCAAGGGACATAAAAGTAGGAGATGAGCCTACCCAGCTACGTAGATTAGTAGACTCGATAAAGGCTCACCTTCATTGGGTCTAGGAGGAGAGGGAGCAGGCCACAGAGGCATTAAAGCAAGCAAAATAAGAATCCCTAGAGCAACGTCGGGTTCCGTAGCAAGAGAAAGATGACCTCTAGGAGAAGTTTGTAGAGGATAAAGCACAGATCTAGAAGGAAAAAGAACAGTTTCTCGCAGAGCATATTGGATTTACAAAAGCAGTCACTAGAGAACTTCTCTCTGTATCGGGCTTCGCACAGATAGAAGAATACATAGTGGAGAGTCAAGTGGAGAAGTTCACTGAAGCTATTTAGCAGCTTCAAGTAAGAGTGGTAGAACTGGAACTGCAAGTCATGCCAAGCACTCTGCAGGAAGTGCGACATCATAGGGAAGAAACTGCTCAAAGCTTAGTCAAAAGAATCAAGGCATTGGCCTTAGAATTTAAGCAATTAAGCAGTTGAAGTGTGCAGACTTATGAGATCCTTGCAGAGGACCCATAACTAAGAACATTGGAGTCACATCTCCAGGAGGCAAATAAACAAGCATCGACATTACAAGCATAGTTAAAGCATCGACATAGGACACTCACATAATTTCATGATCAGATAACTAGAGCCCACCTAGAGTGTACACCAGAGTTCCAAAATCATGGGAAATTCTCCCCTCAACTCTTTGGGGGAGCACCGATCTTTTTCGGCGCCTAGGCCTCTCTAGGGCATCAAAATAAAACAAAAAAATTACCTAAAATCAATTTTTAAAGCATGTAATATGATTGGAAGGTGTTTAGGACCAACCTGATCTGGATGGAAGAAGAAATGGACGATTGTAGCTCCAACACCAACGAATTCAACAATCGCTCTCCAAAGTCAATTTCTCCACTACTAGAAGTTTTGGAAAAATTGAATTGGTAAAAACATTTTTTGACCCTATTTCGTTAATATAAACTTCATTTTTTCTAAATCTATAGTCTTTTTTGGGTTTTAAAATCATTTTGGAGATATTATTAATGCAATGGAATGCATATTTGTCATTATTCATAGGTTTCAAAGCAGTATTGTTCAATTTAACTTTGTCACATTAACGAGCACAGTCTTAGTTCATTCTCACGCTCGAAAAAATATGAGAAAGCAACCAAGTAGAATTTTATTTATTTTTCAGACTCACATAGATACATATAAAAGGAACCCCCTAGAGTCATATTTAAGTTATTTTCATACTCTCTAAACATGAAAAACAACCGCGTTTTCCTTCTCTGGACTCATTAAAAATCACACATTGAAGGGCCCACATGGGACCGAACCCTTACTTATTTTGGTTCGTTAAATAAAAGAAGAGGAAATTACCGAAGGTGACTTATATCGAGCATGTGTTATCCTCCTAGAGCTCGTAAAAATAAAAAGAGGTACTCTTCAATATGCATGGGGGGGTGGGGGGAATTGAAGGAAGCAAGACAAGAAGTTTTTGAAAACATCACAGGTCACTCTTACGGTCACCCTTGAACACAACACATTGTCTTTCCAACCCACTGAACCTCTGCACTGAACCAATCCTCTGAGATTCTTTACTCCTTTGGATCAATCGACGAAATTCATAGTATCCACTGCATCTTGTTTTGGTATCCACTGGATCACTTGACGAAATTCACAGTATCCATTTGTGCCCCAGTGTTCAAGGGAAGTATTCTGCTTCAAAGGTCAACCATCACAAATTTCCTGTTTCAATACCCATGTCAGTCCATTCTCATTTGATCCACCAATTTACATCTCTGTGTCAGTTTCATGTCATTGATGGGGGATACATCAAGGCCCTCCTTCAACATGTTTGTTCCCATCGACTTCAACACATTATCCAGGAATTAGACTTAGAAACTAGTTAGTACCTTGAGACCTGCATGCCTTAATGGCAGGCCTCCTAGCTTCCAACAATGGGTTTACATCATTGACCCCTTATCATATGATTCCATGAATGTTCGACTTCGACTCATCTATTCACATTCGCTGGATTGTACTGGGGTACCTTGGTAGTCATTGACATCACTGGTGATTTCCCTCGTACTTGTTAATGGTTTACCACATTGACCGGTAATCAAGTGGTCTCCACCATGTTCGACATCAAAACATCTATTCACATGGTTAGATTTGTACCACATCCGGATCTGTAAGAAGACCCTGGGTTGAGTGTTCACTCTAATATCTACTTTACCCAGGTTGCGATGGAGTTTCTTTTGAGAATACCGATATATATATTGTCACATAGATCCACTTTGTATTGGTCCATGTCTATGTTTTATCATCTCGTAGATCCACTGTGTATTGTTCGTGGCTACGATCATCTCATGTCATGGAAGTATAGATCCAGATTGTATTTTTGGTGGCTATACCTTTTAAGTCAATATTATTATGGATCCACGATGTATTTTATGGGGGCCATACCTTGAAAATATTTTATCACTCAAGCATAGGTATGCCTGCCTTGGGTTTGAAACATGTCAAAACATTTGTCTGATGGTTGTATGTAGCTTCTACTAGGTTCTTCGAGTCCATACCATTGCTTCGAAAAAGTCTACAAAGTACTTCAGTCATCAGTTTCTGTCTTATGACCTCGCACTTTGGGGCGCAATCTGTTACACATCAAAATTACTCACTTCGATGATGTCTCAATGTCATTATCGCAAGTGTTGCAAAAATCATACTGTTGTCTCGTCGGTGTCACCTCATGGAGGACATCATAAGAACACTTGAGACTTCTTCCAAGACTGGTTAAAAGAAGGAAATATATCATTTGACGAAGAGTAAAAAATTTATCCTTGAAGAATCACCATATTTAAAACATTTTTGGAGGTCGACGCTCCATTTCCCACTTGTCGAGAGTGCTAGCGCTCCTTTCCCTCCTAGAAGGGAGCGTTGCAGTGATTTGTGGCCCACTTTGAGGGAGCATCAAGCTGTTGAGAAAATCATGGGACAAATCCCCCTTATCTCTAAAGTAAGCTGAGAAATATCCGAGTAAGTTTGGCTCGAATCCAAGACCAAGGCTGGATCTAAGGGGAGTTCCACAACTAATGGAGTAATATCTATGGTGGTTAGGCCTCTCAAAGCCTATATAAGGAGGCATTCTCATGGTGAAAAGAGGGAGAATAATCAGTGAAAAGTATTTTCATTTTGATTATGGATCATTCGATCAAGGGTTTGGACAAGGAGAGCTTGGTGAGGCTGCTATATCTGCATCTACACTTTGTAAGCACCTCATTTTGTTCTCATTAATACATGTGCTTGGCATGTTTCCTTGAATATTGTGTACATTTGCATGAACTTGTCTCTTTTGGATAAATCTAGCTTTGAACTAATCATGGTAAAATAGAAAGTATTCTTTGTCTTTGTTGTTTATGGGATTGCAGGACTCGTTAAAGGACTTGGAGATCAAGTCCAACTTGGACTGAGCGAGGAAAAACTTCGTAAAAAGGTACTCATACTTTCTTCCTCTTCTCTATTGACTAGCTTATCTATGTTTAAATGAAAGTCAGTGTTCAACGTTAGCAGTTTTCTGTCTTGGTCATAGGGGTCTAAGATCCAAGAGGTAATTTACCTGTCCATAGGGGAATTTACCTACAACACCCACCAGTCTTGCCACTTGTTACAGTTACCACCACATTTCGAGTCTTCGCCTTCTAAAAGGCGTAGAGTTATTAAACGTGGTACACACACCTCCACTTATTAGAATTTTGATTCTAGAAGTATGAGCACTGAACCGAGTAATCAAGATACTGAGATCCCTTCAAATCCCACACCTACTATAGTTAATGACACCCCTTCGACTCCTGCAACCACAATGGTTGTAGTGTCAGAGGCACCTATCATCACTATTTTCCATCCTATATTGAATGCTCAACCTATTTCCACAAATCCATTTGGGTCTCTTGGTCACTCACCAGGTTATAATGTTCAGTCCATCCCTATGGCCTCTAGTCCTTTTTCTTATACTCCATCCCAACTGTTGGCCCTAATGCTAGCATTGGACTTGGGGGCACAACTCCTCCTTATACTTCTTTTTCATTGGGTAGCTCTCAGATCCCTCAAACGACTCCTACCATGGGAGGCATTCCTTGTTTTAACCCCGGGTCTAGCCATGTTGCTTCTGGGTGGAGCAACCAACCTGGCAGAAAATATTATGCTCAAGTTCCATCCTATACCCTCACCTCCTTAGTGTCGATTCCAACCAACATGTTTGGCATGAAAAATGCACCTTTATCCTGTGGATTCACACCCAGAAGAAGTTTAGTTTCACAACATGGTCAACCCCCAACCCAGAGCCACTCCGACTGGGGGAAGTTTTTATAACCCCCATTAGAACATTCCTATTGGAATGGTGCCCAACCAGCCTTTTATGAATCAGTATGGAGGAGGTTCTTACAATCCTAGACAGGGCCATGGTGATTACCAGAACCTTGGATAGTTTGTGATTCTGAAAACACAATCTTTCCAGGAAGCTTGGGGCTAGATTCTGCAACCCCGTCTCCCTTTTCTGGCCACCCTCAACTTTCCAGACTTGTCTGAGTTGATGAACGACCCTATGTGTCATGATCCTACATGGCCCCCTATTCCCACCAAGCTTCCTTCGGACATTCCAAAATTTGAAGGTAAGAATGGTGAGGATCCTCGTAATCACGTCATCGCCTTTCACCTATATTGGTGCTCTTTGAATTCCCTTAATGATTATTCCATTTGGTTAATATTATTTCAATGCACCCTCATAGGGGTTTCCACTAAATGCTATATCGAGATACCTAGGGGGACATATGGGACCGCTAGTTAGATGGTGCTAGTCTTCCTTAATCACTTCGAATTGCCAGTTCGTTACAATGTTGGCCTAGAAATTTTGTCCACATTATGCCAAGACAAAGCCATCCATATCTTGGATCACATCTAGGAGTGGCGTAGATAGAAGAGGTTGATCAAGACCTGTATCCCCCCATATTTCTTGTTAGAATGGTTTCTTAAGTCCTTGTTGCTTCCTATCTCGAAGGATGTTGCTGCATCTGGCGTTACATTTGATGAAGAATCAATATTCAAAACCCAACAGTTAGATATCATATATGCTGAGTCTGGGATGTTATATGATATTCTTCTAGATGCACCGAGTTCAAAATATGACCCTAGACAAAAGCCCAGACCTCATGTCGATGGCATTGTAGGATCCACCAGTGTGAAATCCGCAAACTCGATGACAAGCCATTTGAAAGAGTTGTCTCCAAACGAATCTGCAGGAGGACCATCTTCATCTATGTCTTCCAATCCCACTCAGTCAATGGTTGTACATTATGTGCAATCATTGACCAACCCAAATGGTAACCAACAACCAGGCGGGAATAAGAAGAAAGGACGTAATAATAATCGTAAGGGTGGGAAAAATAATAATAAACCCAAGGACAATGTTAATAATGAGAGGATGAATAATAGTGTTGGTGAGGGCGAGAAATAAATGTGTAAGGTGAAATTTCCCTGTAAGCTTTGTACAGACGGTCATCTTACTCATTTATGCCCCAAACTTGCAGAAGCTGTGAACATCTTGTATCTACCACTCACTATGTTGATGAATCCTTTTCCACATATCCAACACATGGACTTGAGCTCCTCAAATGCCGGAAATGTGGCCAGTGGAAGTCAAAACCCACCGATACAATATGATGAATGTTTGTGCATCAATATGGTCAATTCTCAGGTTAATGTAGCCACCCGGTCTTGCGATTACGGTTCTTCACAAACTGTACTTGGTCTAGAATCTCCTCCTCCTCCGGAGGTGCCTTTGCATATCGAAAAACTAGAGCCATTGCCTCATATTTCGAAAGGAGTACTCAAGCGTTCTACCCACAATCCAAATGGTAGAGGCACCTAGAATTACTCTATTGTTGAGGACCTGGGTCAAACCCCTTGTGCAATGTCGGCCCTAGAGCTACTCCAGACGTGTCCCTCATAGAGGAATTCCTTAATATCTATGTTAGGAGATCTATACTCCAGTGGCTCGAAAGTTATCAAGTTTGACGTCATAGATGTAAAGCCTCAGTTTCCTTACCATGTGGCATTAAAAATCCACGTGGGTTACTCGAAGTATACCATCAAACGTGCAGTCGTTGATGAAGGCATTGCCACATGTGTGATGTCCCTGCTCTATTGGAAACTTATTGAATCTCTAACTTTCTCCCAATCTCTGACCATGTTGACTGCTTTTGATGGTCATTCCTTCCGCCCTCACGGTATTCTTCCTACCTTTTTCGGTCCAGTTAGGTGGGATGATGGTAGAGGTGGATGTCAAGGTGGTTGATGCACCCCTCGATTATAACTTGTTACTAGGACGCAATTGGACTTATGCTATGATTTTCATCGTATCGTTTGTCTTCCACACTCTTTTTTTCCCTCACGATGGGAAGATCATGATGATCGACCAGTTGTTCTTTGCGTATGCTAGCCGAACTGCATCTGTTGGACCCTCGATCCCTGTGGTCGACAATTCTCAGCCGGAAACTAAGAATATCGGTGTCAGAATGTATTCCTCCCTTATGGATACCTTCAACTTCATGGCACCGATTCACCATGTTTATGTCATGTATAGTAGGTTCGTTTCGTCAGAGAGGTATGTTCCATTTCGTACTTCCTATTTTAATGATCCTTGGACCCTACCTTCCTCGACTTTGTCTTGTGAAGGTTAGTCACATTCTGGAATGGCCATGCCACTATCGGCAATGGATATAGCATATCAAGTTGTTCTTGACTCTTCCACCGATACCGATCCTATTACCTCACTAACAGACAAGGAGGATCTTGTTCTTAAGCTCATGTGGGCCACTTAATTGTCTTGTTCACATGACTTCCTCGATGATAATTTACCCTCAGATGAAGCTATCATCAAAGCCATGAATGGTTCTGACAAACCTTGGGATGATATGCATCATTGCTCTTATTTTCTCCCAAAGCTTGATAGAATCGAACAAGATGACTTTCAATCTACTTTGGGTGAGATAGTCGATCACGCCATAGTTCCACTTGAAATGCATGACATTTATGCCAAAGGAAATATGACAAGTATCTCTCCTACCATCACTATTGATATCTATCATACCCCTAGCAAGATTGAAAACGTACACATCGGTGTAGATTGTTCGCTAGAAGAAATCCTGATCTACATCGAGCTCTTCAAGGAATTATGAGATGTATTTTCTTGGTCATGTGAAGAGATTCCAAGAATTGACCCTCAAATTGTCGATCATGAGATTAGAACTTAGACGGATGCTAAACCTATTCGAACATGTCTTAGAGTTGTCAATCCTCGGAAGGCCCTTGCTATTAAGGCAGAGGTAGTGAAACTACTTAATGATGGATTTATCTACCTGGTTCCCTTAACTGAATGGGTATCCAATCTTGTTCCTATGAATAAGAAGCAAGGAACCATCCGTGTATGCATGGAATTTTGTGACCTGAAAAGTATGTCTTAAAGACAAATTCCTGACACCTTTCATCAATCGGATTCTTGATGAGTGTACAGAAAGTGAAGTTTTTTCTTTTACCGACGGATTTTTAGGTTATAACCAAATTCATATTAAACCCGAGGATCAACACAACACAACATTTATTTTTCCTTGGGGTACTTTCGCATACCGGAAGATTCCTTTCGGCCTTAAAAACGTCGGAGCAACCTTCCAACGTGCTATGACCTTCACATTTCACGATCTTAAGAATATAGTTGAAGCCTATCTTGACGATCTTGTTGCTCACTCTCGTAAGAGAGTGGATCACCCTAAGCACCTTCAGCTAGTTTTTGAAATATGTCGTCATTATAGAGTCTGGTTAAACCCTCATTATAGATTCATTATAGAGTCCGGTTGAAATATGTCATCTTTATCCTGATTGAACCATTATCGTAGACAATGTCAATTTTGTAAGGTCCCATCCAATGGGTGGTTAACTTACCTTTGAAGTTCTTGAATCTTCTTTCATACAATAGGGCCCAATCTCCTTGTTGAAATTTTTTCTTTTTGAGATACTTGTCATGCCATTTTGTTCTTTGTTCTTAAATGAGGGTAGTTGTTTGAAGTGTTTCCTGCCTGGTTGCATACAATTCATTAAGATGCAAGATTCTTTGTTGTTGGGCTTTATTCAAGTTCATGCCAACTTGTACTGCAGTCCTGAAGGTTTTGATCTGGAATTCTATGGGAAGAAACACCTACTTCCCATACACCAACTTATAGGGTGTATGTCCTGTTGTATTCCTCCAGGTGATTCTATAAGCCCATAAGGCTTCTAATAATCTGTTAGCCCAATCCTTATGGTGTAGCTGTACTGTTTTGGTAAGAATGGACTCAATAACTTTGTTGGTAGATTCTACTTGTCCATTTGCCTGTGGATGGTAGGTACGGTGTAGATTTCCTGTGTTTGATTTGGTACTGTTCTGTAACAACTTTGACTAGATGAGAGGTAAATTGAGTTCCCTGATCAGTCACAATTTATCGTGGTACACCAAATCTAGTAAAGATATCATTAAAAAGGAAATCTACCACTGATTGTTCACTTACAGTTGGTAAAGCTTTTGCTTCAACCCAATTAGTCACATAGTCAGTGCATACAATTATATACTTTTTCTTTTTAGATGCAGGGTTAATAGGCCCTATAAAATATAATTCCCATTTCTCGAAAGGCTCAATAACTACTTGGGATTGAAGTGGGCATTTGGTCTCGTGTAGTAGGCTTACCCATTCATTGGCATTCATCACAATTGGATACATAGGTTTTAGCATCTATGAAAATATGGGGCCAGTAGTAACCAGATTGCAGAACTTTGTAATCGGTCCTCCTGTCTACGAAGTGTCCTCCACAAGGACCATCATGGTAGGCTTGCAAAATATCATGAATTTCATCTTCCCTTACACATCTCCTGATCACCAAATGTGGTCCTATTTTGTAGAGGCAATCATCGTTCCACATATAATTTGCACTTAGTTGAATTACTTTCTGTTTTTCTCTAGGAGACAATTTCCGAGGCATCTTCCCTGTCACAAGATAGTTAGCAACATCTTCATACCACAAAGTGAATGTAGAAATAGCAAATAAATTTTCATCGGGAAAGTTATCTTCTATCGGTGCATTATCTCCCAGATGAATCATTCTAGATAAGAAATCAGCCACAAGATTATCTTTACTAGGTCTATCAATAATGTTTATATTAAACTCTTGTAATAATAAGATCCATCAGATGTTCATGTGGTCTCTGGTGGTGCGCGACCCCTTACTGAGGAAACCCTAGTCCCATTCAGGTGCAGATCGTGACCGACCAGACGCAGAACACCTGCACGGTGTTCATTCAGCAACGAGACAAAGCCCTTCGGCCTCCACTGACATGTCGAAATGGGCATAGAAGAGGGGGGGCAACCCCCCTCATATAGAAATATCACTGCCAATGACCGCTTCGGTACTAGAGCGAAATGCCCCACATTCAAGCCGCCCCTGCAGATACGTGAGCAGATTTTGGCCAGGGAATAAGGCCTCAGGAAGGAAATGGAGACGGAAGTGGGAACCTCCCATCCAAAGTCACCTCAAGGATGGGATCCAGGAAAATGCATTCCACAAATGGAAAAAACACCATGATACCTCATCAGCTCAACCAGAGTAGGAGAGCACACACAATTTATGAGAGAACATGCCCTCATAGGCAAGTTCCTTGGACTCTGGCCAACAGAAAGGGATCTCAACAAATGGATCAAGCACTGGTGGAACCCCAAAGGGGACTATGAGGTTCAACTCAGCTCCAAAGGCCTCTTCACAATCATTCTATACAATCTAGAGGACAAGGACAGGATATTTAAAAATGGGTCGTATTTCTTCAACTCAGCAGGGCTATTCTTACGCTTCTGGACTGAAATATTTAGCCTCGACAAAGAAGATTTCACTATGGCCCCTGTATGGATCCACCTATACTCCTTACCGCAAGAGTTTTGGCTGGAGGAGATTCTAATGGGCATAGGGAACACTCTAGGACAATATGTCAAAGCCTCAGAGGCCACAAGATAGAGAAAATATACTTCTTACGCCAGGATATGTGTTTACATGAACATATCCAAGGCACTCCCTGGAGCGGTGACTCCTGAATACCAGGATGAGGACTGGCAACAAACCCTGGATTACAAGCACATCCCCTTTCGATGCAGGAGATGTCATGAGCACAATCACCTCTACAGAGACTACCCCCTAATCAAATCAGCCACCAAAGCAAATGAAAACACACAGAAAGATGGCTTCACCACGGTTGCGTCAAAGAAAAGAAACCCACCAAGGAGGCAGTTCCTAGACTCCAGACAAAAAATTGCTACCAAATTTTTTTATGAGATTCTGAACCAGCTGCCAGATGATGAGGAAATCCAAGACCCGCACAATGATTCGCAACAGCCTCAAGAAGACACCCCAAATCCTTCCCCCCCTCCCCAAGGTCGTGAAACCTACATAGAAGAAAGAGGATATGGAGATGGGGACACCCCAATGTAGCTGGATGATCAAGATCTAGTAGGCATAGATCTAGAAAAGCTAGAGGAGGCCCTGAATCAAAAGGACCCGCAGACCCTTCCTGAAGAACAACTGCGCAAGGTTCATAAAGTATTTCTCAACTCCTCAGTAGGATCCACAACACACTTGGGAATAGCTATGGACTCGAGCTTAGGCTCGAAGAAAATCCCCCGAGAGAACAAAAGACGAGGGCGTAAAACAGTGCAGCAACTGATCAAGGAGGCAGGCAATCTCATGATAAATTCAGGTCAGATTCACAAGCTTTCAGAGGTATACCTCCACACAACACCACCCTCTAAATGATGAAGATCATCACCTGGAACATCATAGGACTCAAT
Organism: Picea engelmannii; assembly: GCA_009831015.1. Taxonomy (NCBI): domain Eukaryota; kingdom Viridiplantae; phylum Streptophyta; class Pinopsida; order Pinales; family Pinaceae; genus Picea; species Picea engelmannii. Next base: position 14,389 of record ML795738.1, on the reverse strand, counting down.
GGTAGGTCCAAACAAAGGATCCTCCGAGACTGCAACAAGGCAGAAAATCCAGACATTCTAATGTTACAGGAAACCAAATGCGCGGGAACAAAAGATGAAACCATCTTTTAGCGTATCTGGCAAGAATGAAACTCCATATCAACAAACTCCACATGAGCCTTCAGAGGCCTAGCTATCCTCTGGAACCCATCCAATATCAGTATCAACAAACCCTTTTCAACCGTAGGAACAATAACGGCTCACTTCGAGGTCACTGGCTCGAATCAGGAAGGCGCCATCACCAACGTCTATGGCCCCCATAGTCAGCAGGACAAAGACAAACTCATGAAGCTGATCGAACTAATCAAGACTCTGGTGAAAACTCAAAACTGGATCTTAGGAGGCAACTTCAATATGATCATGTCGCTGGAGGAAAAAACAGGAGGCACCAAAAAACTAGAGCAAGATAGTGGTAAGCTCAAAACTCTCATTGATCATCAAAATTTAGTTGATATAGAAAATAGCAATGGCTCTTTCACCTGGTCCAATCACAGATCGGGCAATCAACACATTTCATCTCGATTGGACCGCTTCCTGGTCACCGAGGAATTAATGGAGACAGGCTCCTATCTAGAAAGCCTTATTCTACCAAAAGTCGGTTCAGACCACTGGCCTCTTGCCCTTAATCTAGACACAGGAGAGATACCCAAGTATAATCCCTTTCGCTTCGAAAAATTCTGGCTCTCACACCCGGATTTTCAGCAGCTAGCCAAATCCTGGTGGGCACAGGCGAAAATAGACCATGGTTCCAGTATGTACAAATTCCAGCAACGCCTCAAAAACTTTAAGCAACTTTTGAAACATTGGAACAAGAAAAATTTTGGAAATATACTTCAAAGCATCCAGAACATAGAAAGAAATCTGGCGGAGATCCAAAACACCTTCATCTCCAGATCCAGAACCATCGATCTAATGAGAGAGGAGGAGAAGCTCCAAGCACAATTGGAAGAGAGAAGAAAGCAAGAGGAAATTCTATGGAAGCAAAAATCCAGAGTACAATGGCTCAAGGAAGGGGAAAAGAACACAAAATTCTTCCATAGAGAAATGATGCATCGGGGCCACGTCAACAAAATCACTCACTTAGAGGATGGTCAGGGAAACCCAATCAGAGAACACTCTAAAATTGAAGCTGAGCTGATCAACTAATACCAGGACCTTCTAATAGAAACCAAGGAGGATAGAACAGAAGCCATATAAAGAATCACCAGACACATACCTCCACTGGTCACCTCCGAGCAAGACGTTGCATTAACACGGCCCATTACCCAAGAGGAAGTGGATCAAGCAGTAAAAACCATGCCTCCTGGAAAAGCCCCAGGCCCGGATGGGTTCACTACTGATTTTTTCCACCACTGCTGGGACCTGGTTAGAAAAGAAGTTTGGGAAGTAGTAGAGGAATCGAGATCATCAGGAGTGGTCCTCCCGGACCTTAATGCCACCTTTCTAACCCTCATTCCAAAATAATAAAGAGTCACAAACCCCAAACAGTTCAGACCCATAGCCCTCTGCAATGTCATCTACAAAATAATAACAAAGGTAGTAACCAATCGACTCAAACCTATTCTGACACATGTCATTTCCAAGGAACAGGCAGGGTACGTAGAAGGAAGACAAATCATGGATAGTGTCATCCTGGCTCACAAGTTCATTCACTCCCTCAAGACTTCAAGGACCCCAGGTATGCTAATCAAACTTGACCTTTCAAAAGCTTTCGATCGAGCCAGCTGGCAATATATTAGAGCTATCTTGGAATCTTTTGGTTTTGATTAGTATTGGGTCAATTGGATCCTAAACATGGATGATTTTAGTGGATAAATTTCGCTCATGGGCTAATTTCCCATGGTTTTTCCAAAAATGAGATTCGCTTTTTAAAAAATGATTCGCCCAAATTATATAAGATAAAATTATTTTACCTTAAAAATTGCCAAAATTTTATAAAAACTATATAAAATCCTTAGAAATTTGAATATTTTTACAAAAATATCTCCAAACATTTATAGTTGGCATATGAAGGATTAGTAAGATTCGCCAAGGTTTCTACATTTAAAAAAAAAAATCCATCCTTAAAATCATCCCTAATCCTAAACCTCACCTCCTCAACCTTCTTTTCCATCATAGTAAATGGTGTCCCATCCAAACCTTTCTCAACCTCCAGAGGCATCAGACAGGGAGACCCCCTCTCTCCCTTCCTGTTTGTACTTATGGCGGAAGGCCTGGGAAGGTATATCAAGGCAACAGTCATCGATGGCTCCCTCAAAGGCCTGCCACTACACAACATTCATCCAACACCCTCTCATAGTCAGTTTGTTGATGACACCCTCCTTCTAAACTCCCCCACGGTTTGGGAGGCCAACAAGCTCAACTCCATCCTCTCCGACTTCACTGAAGCCTCAGGCATGTCCCTCAAGTATGACAAATCCAAGATCTACTTCTTCAACACTCCGACCTCTGTTCAACTTCATATTTCCAGACTTCTAGGAATACCCAGGAGCTCCCTTACATCCAATTATTTAGGCATTCCCCTCATGGGGGTAGCTGCCAGATCCATTTCCTGGGATAGCCTTCTCCTTTCCATCTCCAACAGGCTAAGCAATTGGACCTTTAGACCCCTCAACATTGCCTCTCGGCTAGTCCTCCTCAAATCAGTTTTGCAGGCTCTTCCTACCTATCTCTTCACCACCCTGGCTGCTCCTAAACAAGTCATTAGAGACATTAGAAACCTTCAGCGAAACTTCCTCTGGCATGGCCACCAAACCAACAAGAAATGGGCTCTAGTAAATTGGGACAGATTCTGTATGCCAAAAATCCAAGGAGGATTGGGCTTTCGGGACCCGGGGAAACTCAATCAAGTAATGGGAGCCAAAATTTGGTGGCGCTGGCTAAAAAATCCAACAGTTGTCTGGGCACAAATGTGGAAACAAAAGTATGTCCCCCTCACACTAGATAACCAGCTAATCAGGCATAGAAACCGAATTCAAGGCTCCAATATGTGGAACACATCATGGAAAAATCGTACTCTGGTCCAGAACCATGCCTTTTGGGAGGTCCGAGATGGAGAGAGTGCCATGTTCTGGCACAACTCTTGGTAGCAATTCAAACCCCTGAACGAAATGGAGGAACTATCCAATCTCAAAGGATCCCTTAATCAACATACCTCCTTAAGGGTTAATGACCTTTGGAAACCTCAAGAACAATATCTCCCTTGGCGCCAATGGAAAACCTCTAATCAAGACCTCGGAGTCTTAGAGAATCTCAATCTGCAGAGCAGGCAATTTCAAGCCAACCACCGGAAAATACCCAAAAGAGAAGGGTCGGACATCCTGAGATGGGGGTACTCCACAGCTGGCACCTTCACAATAAGAGAAGCCTACTTCCTACAGGGCAACCCCCAAGGCAAAAACAAGGAGCCCATATGGAGCAAAGTCTGGAATCCTGCTCTCTGGCCTAAGGTTTCCACCTTCCTGTGGCTGGTGGTGCACAATCGAGCCTTAACTTGGGACAACGTTAGGAAAAGAGGCTTCATCAGACCATCCCTCTACGTCCTCTGCTACCAACAAGAGGAAACCAAAGAACATCTCTTTAATGGATGCCACTACAGCCAACAAATCTGGGACCAGGGCGCACAAATAATGCGCAAATCCAACCAACATCGAAGCAACATCAATGACACAATAGAGAACTGGGACCGCATCACCTACAACAACCCACTTCTGAATCACATCTGGCAGCTTCTACCAGGATTCATCCTTGGCAACTTTGGAAGGAACAAAATAAAAGAATATTCCACTCCCAAGCTTCCACGCCGGAAGCCACATGGGAGAAAATCAGTTCACTAATCAAGAAAACAGTCAGAAGTAAATCATGGAAAGCAGAGGACCTCAACTACAACCACGGGGAACAGTGCATTCTTCAAAGCTGGCAACCCATTCTAATCAATCAACCAACACCAAGGACACACAAGCACCAACAGACTAGCTCAACCACCTGGTCCCCCCATTTAGCACACTTCATCAAAGTAAATTTTGATGGAGCCTCCAAAGGCAACCCGGGAACAACAGGATATGGAGCAGTGCTCAGAAACTCAAAAGGAGAGATCCTTGGTCTCGTAGCTGGCTTCCTAGGGGAAACAACCAACAATGTGGTAGAGATAACAGGACTATTGAGGGGTCTCCAAGTAGCTATGGATAAATATTACCACAATATTATCTTGGAGGGTGACTCACAAGTCATCATCCAGCTAATAACCAAGATTCTTCATGGAATCCGCCCTTCAAAAATCTCACCAAGTTGGTGACTCTCCAGATTGCTAGAATATTTCAACCGCCTCCTCCAACCCCATTTTAGCATCATACCCTCCCACGTGAAGCGAGATGCAAACAAGGTAGCAGACTGCCTAGCAAATGAAGTAGTCGAAATGGAAGCCGAATACTTATGTTGGGAGGCCCACATCTCAGAGGGCTTAGACATCTCCACTCGGTGCCAAACCTTAGCCACCAGAGACCTACATCCCCCAGATGGGGTGCCATGTAGTAAAATGGAGCCACGCGGAATTATGTCGGGATGCAATATTAATGCATCCATCGGCGACCATCCCCTCAGCCATTAACCCACCATGGATCAGCGCAGACATACCCAAGTGATGAGCCCCTTCGCGCAAGTGAACAGTACTGGGCACCAGCGTACTCAGCATCAAGCCTTAATGGCTATGGCGGTCGCGGTTGCCCTCCTCCTTATCACCGGAATTGATAGAACAAAACGACATTCGCCCATAGCAGCGTTCATTCCACCGGAGCAGAGATTTAAGGTCTCGTCGAAGCTCTGGAGTAGAGCAGTCCATTCGCAAGGAACCCTGGTCATCTTCAGGGTCTCCACCATGCCCATAGAAAGGGGAAAGCCGCGCAGGGGTGCCGCTTGGTACACGGCCGAATCGCGATGCCAGAGACAGAAGAAGTTTGAGCAGGCGCTAGCCATGGCATCCATCTGAAGGCGCAGGAAACCATGAACGCCTCCTATGGTGTACGTGGAAGAAATTACCTTGGAGGACGCCATGCAGAGCTATCCCAAGCTCCCTCTATTCACAGTCCCGGACAATTGGAATCCACCCACTGAGTTTGGCTCGGAAGACAAGCCTCCGCCTGTGGGTATTTAGCCTGGTCCCAAAGCCAACAGCCCAAAGGAGCATTTCACCACCTGCTTTGTCGAAGAAGAGACCCCTCCTAGTGCACCCATGGAGGCGGCGACCCAGCTTTTCAACCACTTGGCGCATGCAAATAAAGACACAACAGAGCCCATTCACCCTGCTTCCGACGACAGCCACTGGTAGGAGCAGCCACTCTTCACCGACTCGGGGCACCTCGCTCTCATCTTTGAGTTGAGGAGTCTATTGGATGACCAAGTCTTTTTCCTTTTCAGAATTGATCAACGGCTTGACATGCTTTTCGCGGCTCACTCTAGAACTCTTCCACAACGGCAATGCCCAATGTGCGCGCAGACTTACGTGCTTCCAGTAGGCTGGCGACAGCATGGGGATAAGGATGAGCGTATAGGCTAAAAGGTTCAATGATGTTCTTGGTTAGGAATCTCTTTTCCTGTTCTGAAGTAAGCTTTGGCCCAGTTAGTTTTTAAGTTTTCTTATAACTAGTTTATGGCATACAGTTTAAACTTCATATGTGACAGTCCTAGTTTCCTTCGAGCAGGACGGAACCATGTCAATTTTTTTAGATGGGAAACACATGGCATAGGATGCCCAGCTGTCTCGGTTTCCTGTTTAGGCGGGACAACTGGCATCACAAACAGTTATTGTACCTTTATTATGATAATATAACAGGTTCCATCTTTTTTAAAATAAAAAAATAAATAATAAGATCCATCATGTAACTCTAGGATTTGTTACAAGTTTGTTCATTAAAAATTTGATGGTTGAATGATCAATGTGTACAAAAGCTTGATATCCTATAATATAGTGTCTAAATTTATTGATAGCATGGACTACAACTAGCAATTCTTTTTCTGTGACCATATAATTAACTTCAGCTGGAGACAAATTTTTGTTGATGAAGTAAATAGCATAGGGATTTGATTTTCTCTTTGTCCAAGGACTATCCCAAGGGCTGTGTCTGAGGCATCGGTACAGATATGAAAAGGAAGGGACCAATTTGGTCCTCTTAATACAGGGGTAGTTGACAATTTCTATTTTATAATTTCGAAAGATATTTGGCATTCATCATCCCACTTAAATTCGGCTTCTTTAGATAATAATTTGAATAAAGGGGTAGCTAGGCTTGTAAAATTCAGAATGAATCTTCTATAGTAGCCAACATGTACTAAAAATCTACGGACTTCCTTTTGTGAGGAAGGTATTCTGATTTGTGTGATGATATAAATCTTTTCCGGATCAACTCTCATTCCAGAATCGGAAATGTGATGTCCCAAAACAATACCTTCAGTGAGAATCATTTTTTATTTTTCATTACTTAAGGAAAGATTGGTTTCCTTACACCTAATCAAGACTTTTTCTAGACTGGTCAATGCTTCCTGGAAGTCTTGTCCATGGACTGTAAAGTCATCCATGTAGACTTCCACACAATCATTGGTCAATTCAGAGAAAATGGCTAAGACATCTCTTTGAAAAGTGGTTGGGGCATTGCAAAGTCCGAAAGGGAGCACCCTATAAGCATATGTGCCCCAAGGGCAGGTGAAAATTGTCTTCTCTTGGTCTTCGAGTGCTATTTGTATCTGGTTGTAACCACTAAACCCATCCAAGAATGGAAAATACTTCTTTCTGGACAAGGTATCCAACACCTGATCAATAAATGGTAAGGGAAAATAATCCCTATGGGTGACTTTGTTTAACTCCCGGAAGTCTACACATATCCTCCACTTACCATTTTTCTTGGGAACTATGACAAGTGGAGATAACCATTGACTATTTGAAATGGGGTATATGAGATTGGCTCGAAGGAGTTTTTGCAATTCCTCTTTTACAATATTTTTAAGGGTTGGATTCATCCTTCGTTGAGGCTATCTAATTGGTCTGATTTGGTCATTAGTGTAGATATGATGTGTGCATGTGTCAGGGTGAATGCCTTTCATGTTTGCATAATCCCATGCAAAGGCATCCAATTGTCTTTGGACCATTTCAATCACTTGTGTCTTTTGTTCTGGTTCCAAACTAGAGTTGATATACAACGGTTTTCCTGGGATAATCTCAACAAGTTCAGTAGTTTATTCCTTATCTAAGGAGGCTAGTGATAAATTATATAATTGAGTGATATCAGGGTGCCAAGTTTGTTGAAATTCGGAACTAAAAATATGTTACAATTCTACAAAAGACCTTGGGTATTCAATGCAATTTGTGTCAGCCAAAATTAAGCTTAAGACTTGTTCATCTGATTGTTCTTGTATTCCTCTTACTTGTTCAAGTGTTAATAGAGGTCTGATGCAATCTTCCTCTCCATAAGGGTTTTCTAACCAAATAGGTATTTCCTGTGTTGGTTGGGCAGGAGGGAAGA
>ML795737.1:63912-207064 GCA_009831015.1 Picea engelmannii | reverse complement strand
TCCGATTCCCGATTCTCCGATGAAGCCCCCTGTTTACACGTGGATGGTCCCGATCACTGCTTGATTTAATGGTTGTGATCAAATCGCGAAATTGCATATCGCGATTTCAGGGTTTTCGTTGTCGAGTGAACTGGACATTTCAAAGTCCCGATCCCCGATTCTCCGATGGGGCCTCCAGGCTGCCACGCGTCCACACGAATAGACGGTCTGGATCTCGTCGGGAATTCACCTTGGCTTTAACGGCTGCGATCAAATCGTGATTTTGGAGTTTTTGATGTCAAGTGAATTGGACATTATAAACTCTCGATCCCCGAATCTCCGATGACTTATCTCCTTCGCAACTTCTGCAGATCTGACGGTTGTCGGTCTTTCGGGAAATTTGAATGGAATCCAATGGTCACTAGATCTCTGTCTTCCTTCTTCTCTGTAATCTCTTGCTGCGCGCATTTTCTTCAATGCTGTACCTCCTGAGTTCTTACGTCCGAATCCCCCAAGGGGTTTTATCCTTCATATCCTTCCATCTCCGTTGTTGCCATCAATGACAACAACCATCATCGTTGCTTGTTCAATATTTTCCAACAACCAGAAGACCAGATGATGAAGGGAGATTGCACATGAGACAAGCAGTCAATACGTCAAGCTTCATTCTCTGACAGAGGAGGCCCCTGACAAAGTTGTTCATGGAGAGCAGAAGCTTTACAAATGGTATCAGACCCGAGTCTCTGGAAATACAAATAGGGTTGTATTTATAGGGTTGTAGAAAAATATTTCTATATCAGGAAATTCTACTCAAAGAAATCAATAAACAACTTGCCCAAAAGATAGGCAATACCAAGTAGATTAACAATTGTAACTTGGCAACTATTTTCAATGGTAGAAGAATGAGATATAAGTGATAATAAGTGATTTTGCTGCATCCCTAGTGGTTGTAGCATAATTTTATAACAACATTAATAAATCCTTGGCTAATAAATATTCCCTAGTGGCTCAAGCAAGCTAATAGCATGTATAATTGATTCTGATTTATACAAATGCAATATCTCAACAAACCACATTTTCCAATGAAATGATTTTGTTTCTCCAATGCAATTTCAGATTAGTGCTTAATGTATTGGGTTATGGAATATTGGTTGTAAGAGTTGGATCCACTACTTATCTAGTGGTGTAAGCCCTTTTACTCCCTAGATCAAGTAAATCCATCAAGGTAAATCTAGGAAGGTGTAGTCCCTTTTACTCCTCCTAACAACCTTGAAAAATGACTTATCCAATCAAAATTAAGGTGAACTTGGTGGAGGGTTTATTTCCTTATACTCCTCCGAGGGTTCTAAACAAGATTAAATTACCAACAAATGCAAAAACTTCCTTACTAATTTCACAAGACAACAAAATAGAAACCTCATCTACCAAGTAAATTTCATCAACATGCCAAAGAGAAGTCTCCAAGAAGGTAGTGCACAACTTAGCTCCACAATAGATAAAATAAGAATCCAAAAATTTGCACGAGAGAGAGAGAGAGAGACCAAATGCCTAAAGAAGGAGAAAATTTCAGCCAAGAATGTTTTATTCTCAATTGATAATGTTATATAATGAAATGATCTAGGGATTTTATTTATAAAAGACCTAAAAATAAATTTTTTCCACATAAATTTAGTGTAAAACACAATTAGTGAGGTCAAAATCCTATATTTTCCCCTTTACAACTCAAAAAATTATTTTACACAAGAAGAAACCCTAAAAACATGATGTCATTCCCCTAAAGGGTGATATTTCAATCTTTTGAGCAAGTCATTGGGTTGTTGAAGGATACTTTGGGCCTCCAAGGGTCGTGTGTCACCATGCCAAGTGTCCTCCTCTTCATTAACCATTCCAAGTCATCATAAAACCTCAGCACATTCATCAAAACCCTATCCCCAAGGGTGACATCAAACCCAAAATTGTAGCGCATGGCCTCTAAAGGCAGATCGTTGGGCAAGGTGAGGGATATGTATCATTCTTCATGGTTTCTTCTCTTTCCTCCAAAGGATACGTCCATCATATGTTATCTTCGAAGGTGTGGGTCATGACATCCACTCTATGGGATTCAAGCCCCAATGAAGGCCTAAGTTAGGCTTGTTCCTCAAAAAACATCCACCAAGCAAGGTCCTGCAAAGAAAAATGAATTCTCCCTCAAAGGGTCTCAATTCAAATGTATCATTCTAATTAAAATCACATTTAATACAGGAGCCACCTAAAAATGTGCATCAAAACTATCTTTTAAAATTAAACAAGTGCTCAAAGACCCTATGTAACTTGCCAAGTTTAGGTCTTGGAGGGTTGTCATGGTGACCTATTGGGTGAATCATTCCTCAATTTAAGGAGTATTTCCTAGGTGGGCTCTCTCTAAGACATGTAAAGAGTGTAGATTGGATGGGGGTAAAACTTATGGGAATGGGGTTAGTGACATACAAGGGTTCGTAGTGTCTCATTTATGGGTGCCTTTGTAGAGGGTGTGTTGCACCTTCATTTTGAATACAACCTTTTTCCAAGCCCATTTATTTCCATTAATTAATTAAAGTGTTCCCAAGTTGAATCCAAAGTGGGAATTCTACCTAAGCATGAAAACAATTTCCCACCTTGACTCTACTCTGGTCACACTGTGCTTCCCCAAGTTGAAGACAATGTGTGGGAATTCTACCTAAGAATGGAAAACATTCCCCACACATGTTTTACCTTGGTTGGCATGCTTAATTAGTTATTTATTTTACGGGTCCCATTATTTTGTTGTGAGATACATTTCATTGTCGTCGAGATCCCTAGGCAAGAATCTAGAAGGATTATGATTGGATTTTACCTTTTTTCGACTATAAGCCTCTGGGCCTTCATCCCCTTCTTACCATGAAATGGGGTACAATCCCTTCTTGAGTCGGTACACCCAAAAATCCCAAAATATGAGGAGAACAAAAGTATGAAGTGTGGAAAATGATAAGTATGATCGGGAATGGTACGATGACTCATCAAGGAGACCTCCCAGTGGAAAACCTTTTCCCAAGGGTGGCCACTTAATGGGGCACAATCTCAACCACCAAGGTGAAATAAGGAAAAGGGAATCATTTCCAAGAAAACATTTTATAATCAAGAGAAGATTTAATGTATCATATTCAAACGCCTCAAGTAATAAAGTGACACTTTCCACAATACTTGGCTTGTAGCTCATGAAGACTACTAGCGAGAAAAACCCCCTTTTAACTATACTAGGGTTTAGAATGTAGGCATAGAGAATAATCGTCTAAAATCCCATAAATTATATATACTACCTTAAACCAAAACTAATATATAGAAAGAAAACAAATAAGAGTGTTGGATAAATTTCTATTTTCGACACACTAGTTGAGTGGGAGTAACACTAGTTCAGTGGGAGTTGACTGACTAGTTCTATTTTAGACTTTAACACTAGTTCATTAGGAGTTAACTGACTAGTTATATTTTATACTTTCTAATCTTAGGCCATCACTATTATGCATGAATTCCTAATTATAGGATGTCATTTCCTATATGAGTAAAGATCACCCACTCATTGATAAGATCATAATATACATTGATTCTCATTCTTCATTGTGTATCTCTCTTCCTTTTCTTGATAAGATTTGTTTGTGCATGATTTAGCTAGATTTCCTGTGTAGGTTTCCATGAAACACTAACATGGTATTAGATCTATGTTGCTTGGAGCACGCCAAACAATCCAAAGAATAAGGAAATCAAAGTTTTGGCGAGCTAGATCCGTGGTCATACCTTTCAACAGTTAGTTCTCCAAAAGTATTAATATTTTGAGGAAGCGACCCGCTAAGGATGTAAATCGACCCATTCTACAAGTGTGTTTTCAACCGTTTGGCGAGATTCCTCATTGTTTTATCATAAATTAATCCACAAGATAGTCTCATAAAACTTATACGAATATGTGGTCGTACCTTTCTACAGTGATTGCTCCCAAAATATTAAGTTTTTGAGGAAACGACTCGCATGGGAAGTAAATCAACCCATTTTGTAAGTGGATTTTCAACCATTTGGAGATATTCCTCACTGTTTGATCATAAAGTAAGTCATAATATCATCTCTTGAAACTAATACGAATTTTCACTTAAAGTGCCCTTTCTGCTGTGATTTCTTAATTTTTCACTTGCAAATTGAGAGTAAATTTTTAGGGGTTCTTAGAAACAGTGGGAGAGATGGATAGGAAAAAAATTTACAGTCAAACTTGGTGGTAATACTCACACCATACAATTATTTTGATTGGAATCCCAAGGAATAATTCCAACTCAGAAGGAAAGGATTGTATAATTTGACGATGGTGACAGAAACAGAACCTACATCAACGATTGAGAAGATGAGATGGGAAAACCATAAGGATGATTCCACATGACTACTTCTTGAGTTAATATCCACTGATCTATGGTTTCATGTTTCCACATGCAAGACTCCAAATGAGATCTAGACCACCGTGGAAGGACTCTTTGGAAAGCAGGATGAGATGAGAGGTCATATGCTTGAGGTAGAGTTGAATACCTTAGACCCTAAAAGTTTTGATAATATGCAATATTTTTTTACTAAATTTAAATATTTTCTATTGAGCTTGGGTGAATGTGGTATTGATAAGTCTACACAAAAGAAACAACTTATTCTAACAATCTTGGCAAATCTAGGACCAGAATACGTTGTATATGTCTCCAATTTTCATTCTGGCATATGCCTTTTTGGAACAAATTGGAAAATTCCTATGTTGTCTCAGTTCATTGAGTCTCTTACACACTTGACCATACAAAACTCATACAGATGGGCCTCATGAATGATCCCAAAGCACATGTGCTCACCATGCATGATGCAAAAGGGTCATCCAAATAGAACGGGAAGGGGGGATATTCCAAACCCTTTAATGATTCTTCAGGTTCCAAAGACTCTTCAGATTCCAAGAAGAAGAAGAAGGGAAAGAAATTCACTTATTGCAATAAACCAAATCATAAAGAATCCACATGCATGAATAAAAATATCGATCTTATGGCACATTCACTTCAACAGAACAACCTTGGAAACTTCATTCCAGAGGGAGTCAAGAAGAAGAAGGAAGAAGATCTTGCTCCTAAGAAATGTAATCATCATGATCTGGTTGCAATTAATTCCTCATCTGATTGATGGATTATAGATTTTGGTGCATCCCATCATATGAAAGTGAAAGAGGAAGTTCTCTCTTCTTTGATTCCATGCTCAAGACCCCCTATTCTCATGGGGGATGATACTCTAGTAGCAGTAGCAGGAGAAGGGAGAGTGGAACTCCACAATGGCAGTTTTGAGAATGTTTTACATGTTCCAAATATTTCTATGAATCTTCTCTCATTTTATCAGATCACTCAAAGAGGTAAAAAGGTTGAATTTACATCAGATTCAGTTTTAGTAATTGACATGCATGACAATTCCATCATTGCAATGATGAGGTGGATCACAAGTCAAGGTTGTATAAATTCACTAAGTTTTCTGATGATGACCTCTCTATTCTAATTACACATAAGGATAATACTTTTAATGCACCTCCAGTGAAACATGCATATACTCTTTTTCTTCCATCAGTTTCAAACATCAGAGATGATTCCATACACTCACATTTTGTACATGGAAATAAACAAGTAGTACATCCAGATAAGAATCCAACGTCGAAGCTTTGGTAGATGCCCAAGAAGACACAAACCACACTTTAGGGAAGCAGGAACCTTGTAGGGAATCCATTGGATTCAAGGAGGAATCGATCTCAACATGAGGAGCCTTCTCATGTATTTCCATTGTCAGAACCTGCAATGCCCATGCATTGCTATATGGTTCAATCTACTGATCCACAGACCTACAATAGGGTTGTGGGAAATCCATTATGGAAATAAACCATGTAGAAGGAGTATGACTCACTCCTATAGAACCAAACTTGGAATATGGTTCCACTTCCACCAAAAAGGAATATTTTCAGGTGCAGATGGGTCCACAGGATCAAGAGGTACAAGGCCTGATAGGTTGCCAAAGGACTTCATCAGATCCATAAATATTTATACATATTCATGAATACTTTTAGTGAGCATAAGTTTCAGACTTTGCGGGATCATCTTGTAGTGAAGAACACAGTTGTCTACCAACTGCCAGTTTCTTCTTTTGATACATTATCTATTGAGGGGAGGTTTTGTTCCCATGTGGTTTTCCCTCTTTCCTCATTTTTATTCAGTGTTCATTAGTTGCATTGTACATGAGTACCTAAAATGTCCTAGTATCCATGACTCATATTTTACTCCATAGTGATTTTTAGGGGAGGTGTTGGAGAAATTTCTATTTTCAGCACACTAGTTCAGTGGGGCTAACACTAGTTCAGTGGGAGTTAACTAACTAGTTCTATTTTATACTTTAACACTAGTTCATTGGGAGTTAACTGAATATTTCTTTTTTAGACTTTCTAATCTTAGACCATCACTATTATGCATGAATTCCTAATTATAGGATGTCATTTCCTATATGAGTGAATATAACTCACTCATTGATAAGATCATAATATACATTGATTCTCATACTTCATTGTGTATCTCTCTTCCTTTTCTTGATAAACTTTGTTTGTGTATGCTTTAGCTAGATCTCTTATGCAGGTTTCCATGAAACATTGACAAAGAGATTGGGTAACTATTCCTCTAATCCCACATCTGGTGATGATCTCCTCGTGCTTGGAAGTTTCACTAACTACACGTCTCCTCCCAAGGATGACCTGCATCCAAAGATTGACAAACAAAGAACTAAAAAAATTCCATTCCATATATGATTTAGGGTTAGATGTTATAATGTCAAGCATAAATCAATAAAAGTATTCAAGACACCATCATTTGGGACAGGAAAATGTAATGCTTTTATTCATAATACAAAGATTATACCTTTACAATCTAAGTTGGCCACCATTCCATGAAGTCCGGGATCCTCTTCACCATGCTCCAAATGCACCTTGTATGAAATTCTTCTATCAACCTTCTGATCTCTTCTATGAAATGGAATGGTTTAAATGGAGGAAGAAGGGGCTAATGAGGGAATGCTAAGGCAATTTATCACAAAAGGCAACGATATCTTGGGCAAGGAGGGGATGTGAAATCGGGTGGAGTTTCACTATTATTATGCTTAAATGTGAAATGAGACCCTAACACCTCATTTTATATGACAAAAGGATGGTTATTTGGTTGGGTGACGGTCTATAGCAGGTGGATTAGTTGGGAAACTTCCAATAGCCCACAAATTTCAACGAATTCCTTGCAACTTTTTTTTTTTGCAACTTTGCAAGTATGTGGGTTGTAATGGTGCAACATGCGTATGTACGCAAGTTGTAGTGGTGAAACAAGTGTATGTAGATGGGTAGTAATGGTGCAGGGGACATACATCTTCTAAAAAATGTTTTTTTAAGAAGAGCTACTCAACATTACTTCGGAAAAATATGCAAGTAAGAGGGCTAAGGCCATGTATGCATGAATATGGAAATTTAGGGCTATAACAAATTCCCCCTAATGTGTGAGGTCAGAAGAGAAATTGATGGCTGAAATACATTACAATATATTCACCAATGTATGAAATCGAGTGAGCCCGGGACCAGAGTTCAGGAGGTACCATTTGCAAAACAACAATTGTCTCTCTAAGGCCAACATACCCATGCTCAGGATAAAATAAATCATGTTTGCCAATCAAATACATTGTAGATCCATGTCATAAAACTATATAAAGTGTAGCCTCAAGAAATACACAATGGATCTATATCTGAAAATCAAAGATATACAAATATAGTATCGATCTTCAAGAAGTCAGTGATGCCCGATGACTAGAGATGAGGTCTTCATAGCCGAGAAACAAATTCAAGATATTCAAAACTAAGGTTAGAGTATAATGGGAGTTCATAACTCACTACCCTTAGGTCCTTGATGAATCATTAGGAAAGGACAAGAGTATCTTGATGATTAGGCAGTTCTCGATGATTAGGTAGAGAACTTTGTTGATTTTGAATTAGGACTTGACTGGACTCTCGGGATGGCCAAATCATGAGGTCAAGAGAAAAACTGCAAAAAGGATGACTCAGATTGGTTGAAACTTCCCTTAGACAAAAGAATGAAATATTATTATAGTCAGGAAACATGACATTGACACAAGTTCCGATGCAGGAAGCAACGCAAACTCTCCATGTGTTTGGAAGAGTAACCAAATGGAGGAGGACACAAATCTATGTAGTGAGAACAAATTCCTAAGGTCATACTATATCCCAATGCTTGATGAACAAATGGAAGGATGTGCTTTGTCCAAGGGCGACTCTTTGCACTGTCAAAAAAAGAATGCATATTTCCCATCCCCTCTTTTTGGGATATTTGATTTTTTTTCTTTTTCAATTCTTTAAAGAGCTTGAAAAAGAATAAAAGAATGCTACACTACAAAGGAGGAGCGAGTGTCACAAAAATTCATACTAGTTCCAAGAGAAAGGAATATACTAATGCTCAGAGAAAGGAGACATGTGCAAGAAAAGGACACTCGAGGAAAGTTCCTCCATGGGTCAAGGTGTCAGGTCGCAGAGGAAAAAAGTGCTACAAGGCTTGCGTATAAGGCATGCTTCAAAGGTTCAGTTGAGAGTACCATGGAGCCAGAATTAGGCCAAAGATGCAGATATGCCAATTCGATTAATCAAGACACAATGAAACCCCCTTGAATGTAATTTTAATGAGCCCGGAGAAGGTAAGATCGATAGTTTTTTCACTTTTAGAGAGTTTGAAAAAACGTAAAAGAAGACTCGAGGGAGTAACTTTTTCAGAGATAGTCTAGTCAGTTCGAAAAAGTGTATATTAAAAAAGATGTATATTCAAAACCATTTTAACGAGTGTTAAAAAGACACGATTACTCCACAATATTTTCAATTTTAAGGAGTCTGAAAAGAGCTTAACTATGGACTCACGGCCTTTTTCTGAGTTTAGTCTCCTTAGCCTGAAAAAGTATGAATTTACTGAGGAGAACTCTCCCGGTGAGATGAATCTCCCGAGGTGTACATTTTTCGCTATAATATATAGGTTGGAAAAGGTGTAAACTCATGCTAGTAGATGTTCTTCTTGACCAATTTAATGAGTGTGAAGGAACAAGGTCACTTGATGATATTTTCAATTTTAGGGAGTCTAAAAAGAGCTTAACTATGGACTCTATGGGGTTCCTTTTTCGTAAGTAATCTCCAAGGCCCGGAAAAGGTGATAAACCAAAACAAAGGAGAATGTTCCTTTTTCAAAGATTTAGTCCCCCGGGCCTAAAAAAGGGTTAAACTTATGCTTGAGAATACTCTTCTAGTGAATCGAAGTTCCTAGAGCATACCTTTATTCGTGAAATTGATCCAAACCAAAAAAGGGGTAAACTATCGACGGACATATGTTCCTTCAAAATTGAATTTAGCGAGCGTGAAGGGTAACAAGATCGCATGACAATATTTCCATGTTTAGAGAGTCTGAAAAGGGATTAAAGAAGACTTAAGGGGGATACTTTTCTCAATTAATACAAACAAGATCGAAAAGCGTAAATATAGTCTCATAGGATGTTGCTTTTGAATTGTAAAGAGATCTTCAAAGACAACAAACCATGCTCATTTCGGAGTCCCGAGGGTGAGGGAAAGAATAATGGTGCATCAAATGGATGAGGCTCAATCTTGTAATCATGACAGGACTAACAAGGACTCTCGAGCCTATAGTCATTACTAACAATATGGACACCAAAATGCAACAAAGATCTACCTAGGGCATCCATGTAAAGGTAGGCTCTACCACCTAAATACACCACTTCTAGAGAATAAATGAAGGTTTTGTGTCACCCTTCGGTGGGGTCGATCCTATGGAAAAGAGGAAAAGACAACCAAATTCATAAAGTGGAGGTGAAACCCTAACGTATATGCAAAAAGTTGGAAAAACCAACTTTTACCAAAGGATACCAAAAGTTACCCATCCCCAAAAGGTTACCAAACCATAATAAAAAGTGTACATAACATCCAATAAGAAACTCGGAATCATAATCAAGTGATCATCAAGCCAGGACAAACAACAAAGGGGGTAAAAAAGTGGAAAAAATGGCCAAAAACGTTTATAAATAGAGGATGACAACTCATTTTCACCATTGCAGTTTGAAAATTAACCAAAAGGAGAGAAAACCCCTCTTCTAATGAAGTTGATTGTAGGAGCTTCAGTGGACAAAATGACCTTCCTCTTGGACAAAGTAAGTACAATTTAATCCCTCTTGCATTTCAATTAGTCTTTTATGATTTTTTTTTTTTTTTTTGAGGGGGTGGTCTCTCCTAAAAAGAGAGGCCCTCCATGTACATGGGTTTTCCAAGGACAGCCTGCATATGTACTTAAGAAAAAAAAACTATTCCCATGTACATACGCGATCGATGCCAAAACAACCTACATACACCCTCAAAAGCTTGGAAAAATTAAAAAGCAAGAGCTAACTCCCTTTAATTTTCCATGGAACAAGATGTATGTCCACTGGAGGGAGATGGAACATGAGGATATAGACACCTTGGTCGAAGAGGACCATACATCCATCACCACACTGAAACAATGTGGGCTATGGAAGTTCTCTCATTGTCCTTTTATGAGGGAAAAAACCAGATTGTTGAATGCCCTTATTTATTACTGGCACCTGAATGCAGAGGAATTCATGATAGAGGGACAGTCGTTGACTCCGATGAATGAGGATATCTACTTTCTGAGTGGCCTCTCGAGGACAGGGGAACTAGTAAACCTACATAAATCTCCCCCTGGGACTTTTAACATCAAGGACTACATTCATATGTATTGTGAGGCCGACACTGATAAGATAGGTTCTCAAGTGCCTATTCACAAGATCACAAGTCTAACTCTATGAGTGATCTTGCTATTGATTGGGTGGATTAATGTATCCGCAACCCTTCACCAGGCTTCCTGGGAACATATGAATTGTGATATTCAGTGCCAGGAGGCACATATTTTTGACTGGAGTACGACCATGCTCACATGCATGAAGAGACAAATGATAGAGTGTCAGGAATGCAACAAAAAAAACTTCGGATTTGGCACTATTCTATGCCCATTCTTCTTCTTCGAGAGTACCAAATATCAGTCCTAGATAGATGGTGTTAGCACTGAGAGCCGCCCTCCAACTGCAAGAGGATAATCCCAGTACCCATCCATTTTTTTTTGGATTAAAATGGTGTGAGTGGGTGAGTCAATGAGACTTTAAGGAAAGGAAAGACAATGGAGATCACTGCAGATCAGTGATGGGCCATTGGGATATGGAGTCATAAACAGTCTACTCAATGAAGGCATTTAATCTCCCTATCAGACAAAGGATTTAAATTGTGGTGGGAAGGATAAAGGCATAAAGTGTCTGAATGATAAACCATAAAAAATGGGCAAGATGAAAGCAAATCCTCTACCACCTCAGGAATCCAGAAATCAGGGGGCTTACAATGATCCAAAAAAGAAGAAAAACATAGGATGTCTGTTGAAGCATGAAATATGCACATGAAGACAACAAATCCTCCATCGCCTCAGGAATCCATAAATCAGAGAGATTACATTCAGACAAGAATGAGAAAAAAAAACATCTGTTGAACCATGAAAGATGGGAATGATGACAACAGATTCTCCATTGCCCCAGGAATCCATAAATAAGAGAGATTACATTCAGACAAGAACGAAAAACAAAAACTTCTGTTGAACCATGAAATATGGGCATGATGAAAACAGATCCTCCATCGCCTCAAGAATCCATAAATAAGAGAGATTACATTGAGACAAGTATGCAAATAAGAAATAAAAACTAAGAAGACGATCTGATATAACAACTTAAAGGAATATTCATTAACATAAAAATTTACAATCCAAGCCCTAAGGCTTACAACAAAAATATAGTCATAACATCTCTCAAAGCTTACCCCTGATCTGGGCCAAAACTACCCTCCCTTTGCAAAATCTAAATTGATCTCTTTTATACTCAGATCAGTGCTCGACTCTCAGGAGTGCAATCTAATCACTACATTCAAAGATTTGCTTGGAGTAGTCTTTTGTCAAAATGTGCATGTATCCCTGTATCAAACGTGATCTCAGATATGCATGGGTACCATGGGCTGACATTTCAGTCCCCACGGCCGGGCCTTCCATGCCTCCCATTTATGGAGTGAGTTGAGGTTTCAACCACCAATTCTATTTTCATTAACTGCCTCCTCTCGGGATCGCAATGAGACTTAAATATCAAGGGGTGGCCACATGCTGATCTCAGATAGGATATCATATGAACATGTGATTATGGGGATGCTCAAAAGTGGTATGGGTTCATACCACTTTTGGGCCTAAACTACCACCTTTCTCCACGTAGCACTTTCGCCTTACCACGGTTTCAATTGTGAGGCTGCTCAAGAAAATTATCGCCTGAGTATGTTGCATCCCTACAATGGAACATGGTCATCGATCTCATGATCTTGGATGAGGATTTATGATTGGTGTCTCAAATATTCCCTCTTCATATCAATGGATCAGATCTTCCCTTTTCAAATCGACGGTCGAGACCTACTTCGCGACTCGGGCTTTAGAATTTTCAAACCTCAAACCTCGCTTACCTTCAGTGATTTTACTGGGAGATGGTGATCTATTGATGCATGTCCTCTTGAATCAATGGTTCTACTCCTGCTTTAGGACTTTGACCCCTTCAACCAGATCAATGACCCTTCCTCTCCCTTCTCAATCAATGATCGATATCTCCTTCGGGTCTCCGGGCTCTGGGAAAATCAAATCTCAAACTTCACTTACCTTCTGTGCTTTCACCCGAAGTTCTAGATCTGGAAACACATGGATTTTTGGAATCAGAAGGCTGAGATCCTCTTCGGGACTTCGGGCTCTGGGAAAATCAATTTTCAAACTTACCTTTCCCACGAATCTTGCGGATCTCTGCCACGTGTCCCTGCTGCTAGGTGGTCCAGATTAATTCCGGGCATTTAACATTTTGGCACTTTGTCACTTCGGTCATTTCGAGACTTCAGTACTTCAGGACTTCGGGCTTCATCCCTTTGAGAACTTGGCGTGTTTCTCATTTCAAAACTCCCGAAGCTCATTTCCCCTAAAACTTGGATCAGATGCCACTTGTCCCCCTCAAGATCAATTGTTCATGCTTGCTCCGGGCCTTCAGACATTGGACCTTTTTCCCTCTAGCACTATACTTTTCACAATTTAGGACTTCCAAATGTCTGTGAGCCACTGATATAAACTTCTCCTAGAATCTCCGTCACTGAAAGATTGGACCTGCCTACTTCGAACCCACAAATAGATCGTTTTGAGCGCTGCCCTTTGATGCTTCTCGTGCAGGCTGTGAAAATGGACGGCCTATTTCCCTTGACAACTATTTGTGATATCATTTGGCTCTACATGGGATGGCATGCTCCCTACGAGCTGCCAAGAATGTGTATTTGCAATGCCTTACCTGTTGGGCTATGGAGTCTAGCTAAAAAAATTTCATTGAAGAAAACAAGGAAATATGTACACTACTCTACTAAAAAATGAAAACAGACACATGGGATCCAGAAGGAGATTATTTATGTACAATCCTAGGATAACTAATTTTTACAAAGCACTAGATGAAAGAAAAATTCCACCATAGCCACCAAGACTATCTGGTAATATAATTCTTCTCTTCACTACAAATGATCCACAAAAGGTAAAGGAAGTATGACAGCATAAATAAAATATATCTTGGAACGCTGACAATACCCCCAAATGATGACAAAATGAATAATTTTGCAGGCTCCAATGCTTGTTGAAAACACAACTCCAAATAAAACCCTATAGGGTCACAAAATTTATAATCAGGAAAGCTTGACTGGTAATAAATTATCTGTTGTACTTCATTGTTGCTCACCCATCGTTCGATGTTCTTAGAGTGTACAGGTGGGTGGAGGAATGATGTGGGTTCGCTAATACTAGGTGATATTTTCTCACTTATAGTTTCTGGATAGAAGATAAACTGTACATTTATCTCCTCCTTTCTCCTTCATGGATCTCCCAAGGATCATATTCATAATCATCGTAAACAAGAATCATGGATTTTTTTTTCTCTTCATCATCTTAACTAGGATATTCATCAAAACTTGGTTGTTCTTGGTCAGTATTTGAAACAATTTCTTTATCATAAGAAGGACTACCAGAAACATCAATTTCTAGGATAGGAATATCCTCTACATTTCCTTTATGAGAGCAGCAAACAAACTCTTCCTTCAACTCTGAAAAACTAGGAAAAAACATAGAGGAATCTTCCCTAGCTTTTGCTACTAGCTTTTCATCTATCTCAACTTCATATTCAGGAGAAACATCCAATGCAGAATACACTTGCTCTTCGACATTGGAATATTTAGAAGAGACATGTTGATCTTTATGAACGCTTAAAACAACAGACATGTCTAATATGATGTCAGATGTTTCTATTTTATTTCTATCATAATGAATATCATTCAACACCTCATGATCTTCATGGAAAATGCTATCTTCCACAAAAACAACTTCATCACAAAACTGATCTTTGTGACAAGAATAATCTTTATAAAGAAAAGAAAACTCATCACAACAGTTCTCATAAAGATACTCAGTTGAAAAATAATCCTTGCAAAATGAATTGAAAGCTGCATAAAAATCTATCAAAGAGATTATGCTTGCAGTGGGAAGAGATTGCCACCAAACATGGGAAATCCCTTTTAATGAACACTTGAAAATCTTAATATGAACATCTTCATGCATGATATGAAGTCGATGAATAAATTCATGAAAGTCCAACAAATGTTCAGTTGGTACTTCCCACTCTTTTCCTCGAAATTTAGGAAAGATTCTTTCTCGATCAATCCAATCAGGCAGTGGATTAGGGAAGCCAACTATTTTCAAAAAATAACAGAAGGCATACCTCTAAGCTAAAATATTTTCCATTTCAAACTAGAGGAGTCGCCATGGTGGAAGATGAGTCATCAGAATAATGTGTCTAGCATCAGTTCACCCTCTAAAACTAGATCTCTGCAACGTCGTTCTTCCTAGGGAGATTTTCAATCAGGGACAATAGCTAAAAGCCTTCTTGAGAAGGATTTCCTTTCTGGATAATATTTTTTTGGGTCAGCTTCAAGTGTAGCCAGAGGAAGCTGTGGAGTAGACCTAGTGTGTCTTCCTTTACCAGCCACAAATGACACAATGGAGTAGCCAGGTGCAAGTTGCAATATTCAATGGTACTAATTTATGATGCACCTTTAGAATCAGAATTTCTTTGTCGTTCTATGCCAGGTAAATGTCTTCAAATCGTTCCTCGGAAGTAGCGCCCAGAATTTTATCACTGAGAGTCACCCTCTGAATACAAGAGGATAAGCCCAGTACCTATCAAAATATTTGTGGATTAGAAGGGTGTGACTGGGTGAGTCAGCGAGACTTTAAGGAAAGGAAAGACAACAGAGATCACTACAGATCAATGATGGGCCATTGGGATATGGAGTCATAAATAGTCTTCTCAATGAAGGAATTTAAACTCCCTATCAGAAAAAGGATTTAAATGGTGGTGGGAAGGAGAAAGGAAGAAAGTGTCTAAATGATAAACCATAAAAAATGGGCAAGATGACAGCATATCCTCTACCGCCTCAGGAATCCAGAAATCAGGAGGGTTACAATGATCCAGACAAGAATATAAATATAAGACATATGTTGAACCATGAAATATGGGCATGGCGACAATAGATCCTCCATTGCCTCAGGAATCCAAAAATCAGAGAGATTACATTCAAACAAGAACGAGAAACAAAAACGTCTATTGAACCATGAAATATGGGCATGAGAGAAACATATTATCCATCACCTCATGAATCCATAAGTCAGAGAGATTACATTTAGACAAGAACGACAAATAAAACCATCTTATGAACCATGAAATATGGGCATGATGGAAACATATCCTCCATCACCTCAGGAATCCATAAATCAGAGAGATTACATTCAGACAAGAATGAAAATAGGAAATGGAAACTAAGAAGATGATCTGATATAACAACTTAAAGGAATTTTCATTAACATAACAATTTACAATCTAATCCCTCAGGCATACAATGAAAATATAGTCATAACAACTCTCAAAGATTTCCCTCAGTCTGGGCCAAAACTATCCCCCCTTTACAAAATCTAAATTGATCTCTTTTATAGTTAGATCAGTGCCCGACTCTCAGGAGTGTGATCTGATCACTACATTCAAATATTTTCTTAGATAAGTCTTTTTTCATACTGTTCATGTATCCCTTTGTCAAACACGAGATCAGATCAGCATGGGTCTACAGGAAAATCTTTCCACGGGGATACCATGGGCTGATGGTTCAGCCCCCACGACTGAGCCTTCCATGCCTTTCATTTATGGAGTGAGCTTGAGCCTAGGTTTCAACCACCAGCTCTATTTTCATTAACTGCCTCCTCTCAGAATCGCAACGAGACTTAAAGATCATGGGGAAGCCATGTGTTGATCTCGGATAGGGCACCATATAAACATGTGATTGTGGGTCTTCTCGAAAGTGGTATGTGTTTAGATCGCTTTTGGGTTCGCAGTTCACCACCTTTCGCCTTACCATGGTTTCAATTGTGGGACCGCTCAATAAAATTATCGCCTGAGTATGTTGCATCCCTGCAATGGACCATGGTCGTCGATATTGTGATCTTGGAAGAGGATTTATGATCAGCAGCTCAAATCTTCCCACTTCATATCTTCCCTTTTCTAATCAACGGTCGAGACCTACTTCACGACTCGGGCTTCAAACTTTTCAAACCTCAAACCTCGCTTTCCTTCAACGCTTTTACCTAGAGATGGTGATCTATTAACGTGTATCCTCTTGAATCAATGGTTCTTCTCCTGCTTCGGGACTTTAACCCCTTGAACCAGATCGACGACCCTTATGCTCCCTTCTTGATCAACTTCTGAGATCTCCTTCAGGTCTCTGAGCTCCAGGAAACTCAAATCTCAAACCTTGCTTACCTTCTGTGATTTTACCCAGAGTTCTAGATATGGAGACGTGTGGATTTCTGGAATCAGATGACCGAGATCCTCTTCAGGACTCTGGGCTCCGAGAAAATAAATTTTCAAACTTAACTTTCCCACGAGGCTCATGAATCTCTGCTACATGTCCCCACTGCTGGATGGTCCAGATTCATTCTAGGCCTTTGGCATTTCAACGCTTCATAAATTTGAGACTTCGTTCATTTCGGGACTTCATCACTTCAGGACTTCAACCTTTGACCCTTTGGGAACTTGTCGCATTTCTTATTTCAAAACTCATGAAGTTCATTTTCTCAAACACTTGGATCAGATGCCACCTGTCCCCCTAAATATCAATGGTTCATGCTTGCTCTGAGCCTTGGGACTTCATACCTTTTTCTATGGCACTATACTTTGTTCAATTTTGGACTTATGAACGCTCATGAGCTGTCGATCTGAACTTCTCCTGGAATCTTCGTCGTTGGATGATTGGACCTGCCTACTTCAAACTCGCAAATAGACCATTTTGTTCATTTCCCTTTGACGCTTCTCATGCAGAATGTGGAAATGGATGACTTGCTACCCTTGAAAACTATATGTGATAACATACGGTGAAGGGGAATGTGGTCTCCTTCTTAGAGATATGCAGATGGGAAGCATTGTTTCCACGACACGGGGGAGGGAGGACCATAGAAGCCTTCAACGAAACGTTTTTTTACTGGTGAGCATGACATATTCTGATGATTAAGGACTACCCCTATGTCAGAATCAACTTCTTCAGGGATCCAAACATGACCATGCCTCCTGGAGAGGAGAGAGGAGAGATAAGTAATTGTTTTTGATGTTATTTAATTTTGAATCATTTGTAATATATATCATTTTTATGTGTGTATAAAGTACTAAATTCCATGTATTTTTTTTTTACATATGTGGGACCAGTGCACCCAACATACTTCATGAGGACTCAGCGACGTCCTTGACCAGAGGTTGGACTGGTAGCAATCGATGGACCAGGAGACCTAGGGAGACCTCTAGCAAGAGAGGTTGAGAGAGTTTTGAGATGAGTGGAGTGCAACCTTACTATGCTCACTCACATAGTACCCATGACCGAGATCGAGGATCTCTCACCTTCCATGCAACCTCATGTAGTGGGGGTGCCATGGACGTGGGTCTTTCTTTTCTGGCATTTATCCAACGTCGTCGTTCATTATGGAAGGGCCAATAGGCCCTGAGATTAGATAGGCTAGAATTTAGATGTGTCGATGGAACCACTATACATGTATTTTTTTAGGGCATAATCCCAACGATGTATATTGAACCTTATTTTTTTAAGGAATTCATGCCCAGATATATACTCATAACACTTTTGATATATACATATTTACATCTTATTTGTCTTATGGATCACATTTTTTACATATGTATGTATATGTGTATATATGTTCTTCTATTTCTGTGTGTTTGCAACATGTCAATCTAATACTTGATTAGCTAGAGTATATGTAATATGGTTAAATCTCCTAGGAACATGGATATACATAATGTAATCAAGTAACGTTCTAAGAGACGTACCCTAAGGAAACGTCGGTACAAAGTAGGATCATAAGTGTGGTAAACTCCATTTAACTGGAACACAACCATATAAGCATCTAAGTATACCCAAAGGTGGGAAATGCCATGCGACCAAGCATCACAAAGAAACTCTATCACTGCACTGTACTCGATGACATTGTTTATGGCATCACCTAAATAAATACCTCCAAAATATAGAAACTGGCCTCCATGTGTGAAAATAACCCAATATGTGAAAGAAAGCCTCTGAGTGTGTCAGCTAGTGTCATCCGCAAAACCAAAAGACACCTCTGATTCACTTGACATCTTCCACAGTGAAAAATAATACATAAATAACTACACGTCCATAAAACAAAAAGACAAAAAAATGTATAAGAAATATACATATGTACAAGAATTCACCCAGGCGACCAACCTAAGAGTAATACTTCTTGAGGTAGAGCCCATTTCTAGGTTCTACCAAGGAATTTCCTTCAAATTAAACCAAACGATAAGAACCCTTCTTCAAGACGTGTTTCATAATGAACGATCCAAACCACATGGATTTGAGCTTTCCAACCCCCAGGGGATCTTTGTCTTGATCGTAAACCAAGACAAGATTGCCTTCGGAAAAAATCCAAGGATGAACGGATCGATCGTACCGACACTTGACTCATTGCTTGTGAGCCTCATTGGTCGAGGCTACATCACGATGTTGCTCAAGGTATAATAGGCATTCCTCAATTATTGAAGTGTTTGGCATTAATTCCACTGCCAATTTTAAAGACAATATATGACACTCAATAGGAAAGACTTCTTCCAGCCCGTATACGAGTTGAAAAGGTGAGAAACCGATGGAAGTCTTCATAGACGTTCGATAGGCCCACAACATTGTGTATAACATCAAATGACAATTTGACTTGGCAGAATTGATGGTTCACTGAAGAATAGTCTTGAGAGACTTATTCACAACTTCAACCTGACGATTCTCTTATGGGTAATAAGCTGACAATTGTTCTTGCCTCAACCCAAGCTTTGATGTTAACTCAATCATCATTTTGTTTTGGAAGTGACTTCCATGGTCAGTGACAATCTCCTTTGGGATGACGAAACTTACTACTATTTGGTGAAAAATGAAAAGAGTCATTGTTTCTCCATCATTGTTAAAGATTGGCATATCCTCGACCCACTTCATGAAGTAGTATACTGGTATAATGATGCAACAATTCCCCCTGGATGATGTCGGGTGACATGTAGTGAAGTAAATATCCCACTTGGTGAAAGGACCAACAACAATGATATGAAACATAGGATCATGATGTGCCTGCATCTTCTGAGAGAATATCTGACACAGGTGGCACTTCTTGACTTCCTCAATGCAATATTTTATTAACGAGGGCCAGAAGTAACTGACACGTAGAATATTTTGGGTTG
Organism: Picea engelmannii; assembly: GCA_009831015.1. Taxonomy (NCBI): domain Eukaryota; kingdom Viridiplantae; phylum Streptophyta; class Pinopsida; order Pinales; family Pinaceae; genus Picea; species Picea engelmannii. The sequence continues at coordinate 187,024 of ML795737.1, read as the reverse complement.
TTTCCAACCCAGAAAAATGACCACCACATGATCCAGAGTGGCATTCATTCAAAACGAGCTTTGCTTCTTCATGGATAAGGCATCAGTGAAGAGTGCAATCTACACCTCAACGATACAAAGTTTCATCGAGTATGAGATAGTTTCATTCCTTATGGTGAATTCCCCGATGCTCATTGTAGGAAGTAGAAGTGGGGCACTTCAAATTCTGGAGATAGACTAGTATATGTCCATACCAGGGGTCCGAAGATGCGATTAGAAAAAGATCTCCTTTGATAGGCGATTATTTGGGCTTGATATCACTAGACTCAACCGGAAGTTCTGAAATAAGTTTAGCAAAGACCAACAAATTTTTGGATTTCACAGAAACAAAATCCAAGTCAAATTCCTAGAGGATTACAATCCATCTACTGACCTTTCTACCAATGACCCGTTGTGTTAACAGATATTGGAAAGGGTTCACAATGGCAATGACAATGGTCTTACAAAGAAAAATGTAATGATAGAATCATTGGGTAGCATGAACTGCTGCCAAAGCAACATTCTCAATGTGAGAATAGTTGCATTTCGGCCCAACTAGGCCTCGACTAAGGTAATAAATAACATGCTCCTCGAGAAGATCATCCTCTTGAACCAATACCATTTTGATGGTCAACTCTGTAGAAGCCAAGTACAATAAGAAATCTATGTTATAATAGGGAGGCCGAAGCAGAGGGGTAGACATAAGAGCCAATAGAATGGGACTCCATTTTTCAAGAGATGCATAAACCCTTTAGTGATCTCAACGTAATTCGTGACGAAACGCCAAAGAAAGTTCTCTTTCCCCTATAAGCTCTAAAGTTGGGGTATTGTGCACAGGGGAGGAAATTGAACTATTGCCTCAACCTTGAGAGGATCGACCATGATCCCTGTTGTCGAAACAATAAAACATAAGAGATGACCTGATGTCATGCATAAACTACATTTGTTAGGATTCAAAAGAAAACGATAGTAGCGACATCGTTCAAATATTAGTCGAAGGTGAGAGGGATGATCATATCTCTTGTGAGAGAGTGATGATAGAGCATCCAAATATGTGTCGAAGATATGTCTAAGGTTGTGAAAAAAGAACGACATGGTCTGCTGAAAGGTGGCTCCAACATTCTTTAGTCCGAAAGGCATATTACGATATGTGAACATGCCTCAAGGAAAAATAAAAGTTGTTTTATGCTAGTCCTTGGGCTTGGTATGAATCTGGTTATATCCCGAGAAACCAACCATGAATGAAAAGGCCTCACATCGAGTGCATTCATCGACAATCTGATCGATGAAATGAGTGGGAAAATTATCTTTCAGATAGGCCTTTTTCAAGTCACGTAAGTCCATGTACACGTGAATCATACCCTATTTCTTGTTAACCGAAATGAGGTTTGACACCAATTCCTTCAATGGCATGGGGTAGTTAAAGTTGACTTTAAGCAGTTTTACTACTTCAACCATAATTGCTTCTGTTGTTCTAGGATTCATCGGACGAATATTTTGTCGAACTGGCTTGGCATCAGGATAAGTCATTATATCATGTTCGACAATTCTTGGGTCTATGCCTAGAATTTCCTCATAAGACCAGGAAAAAATGTCACGAAATTCCTTAAATAACTCTGTATAAATTCAAATCTCTTCAAGGGAGTAGTTTTCTTCGACGAAAACATACTCCACAATGCCAGGGGTTCTAGATATATCTGTGGGAATCATTTTAGTGATACTTGCCATATTACCCTCGGCATAAACTGTGTGCATATCCAGAGGACTAACAGGACAAGACCTATCTCCATTCATGATCGAAACGAATTCTCCTGCCTCTATTCTCCTTAACTCGAGAAGGAAGTAATATCTATGATGAAGATCATCCCTAGGCCTATCTGGACTAGTCAACGCCTCAAGAATTGTCTTATGAAAGGGCAAGACCTGGTCTAAATTATCTGTAGTGGCAAGGGAACCTTGAGCCCAAATAGGCTCGAGAAATGGATCTAAATATTGTGCGGAACTCAAATAGGGGTTGATCGAAGCTTGTTGGAAACTACTGTATGCAACCTTAATCGCGAACAAGGGAATGGCCATGCCAGGATACCCTGTCCATTCCATCGAAGCCGATTGGGAAGGAATATTCCATGGATCATGAAATTAATTCGTTCAAAATGACGACACTTGAAATATTGCATCCCTAGGCTGGTTGGGGACAACCGATATTATCTTGACATCGCCTAAAGGTGGTGGGTAATCGAAAGTTCCCATCAATGACGGACACAAACCAACACCTAAGTTGATGGTGTTAGGTTGTATATTATCAATAATTAGTACCATGGAAGTCCTTGATGACAAGTTAGGACGAGAGAAGGACAACTGGTCAATGGTCACATTCTGACCCTCATGCAGAAACCACAAGAGCCAAAAAACTATAGCAACCACTGCATGCATCACATAATTCCAACTTCTTCCTAACAAAAGTTTGTAGTCAAGAGGTGCATAGACCACTTCAACTGCGATGCACACAGGTTTTCCTCGCAATTGCACAGGGAAAGAAGGAACAATTCCATGTGGTCTGAACGACCGACCATCGAACGTTGTAAGAAATGTAGGCGACAGAGACAAACCGGGTTGGCCAATGGCCTTCCAACATGCCAATGACATCACACAATTCGAGGTTCCCTCATTAACCACTGTACGGAAAATGTTATGAGTAAATGATTTCATGGTGTAATCCACTACTATCTGAAATGCAACATGGTAGGGGAGACAGGATTTCAAGTTGATTGGATCAAGAACGATTTCTCTCAGGTTAGAAGTCTCTCCCAATCTCAAGGTGGATAACAAATATTTTCTCTATGAATGGAAACCCTAGAGGACTTCCAAAACATACATCATGCAAGGGGTTTGTGCCAAATCTTCCCCAACAGAGTAATTTTGGGTAGCCCTCACGTTCAGATTATGAGAATCCTTTTTAAATGCACCTTTTGGGATGTGAGTCATCGTTTATCCCACTGTATTCTCAATATGGAGAGGAGTCAGTGGATTTGTGGCTTCTTTGACATTTTTGGTAGATTCCAACATTCTGTATTATTGAGCCTTGGTCGCTATATGAGCCTCGAATTTCATCATGTAAAAATTTGTTGTTGGGTTATTACTGGTAGATGCGGGGGGTCCCTAAATACCCCCTTCAATGCTCAAGGATGTTGAAGCTTGAGCCATGTTTTTCCCATGTGGAAATGGGTTCATCAACACAACAGGATTTTGTTGTGCCAATAGCTTCTGATCTTCTGCAAGTCGAGGGAACAGATGAGTCATGTGGTCCTCCGTGTAAAGGTTACACAAATACTTTGAATTCCTCTTCTCCACTTTTCCCCCGCTATCATTATTAGTAGCCTTTGTGTCCCATTTACCCTTCTTGTTCCATTTTTTCTTCTTTCCCTCAGGCTGTTGGTTGGCCTTAAGGTTCGTCGATTGCACACTTTGTACATCCTATGTTTGGGTACGGGGAACAACTGAGCTCGAGTTTTTGTTGGCCACAACTTGTTGTATTGAAAATTGTTGCAATTGATTTGACAACAGATCCGTGGACTTTCCTTGTGCTGAGCCCACAATACCATCAACATGGGGTACATACTTTTTCTTTTCCTTGTTGAGGATATATCGTGATGCATATGGAAAAATCTCATCGAGCATGTTGGAATCAGAGTAGATCAGTTCAAGTTGTTGCGCTCTCATTATCACCTCCTTTTATGAAAACACTCCAAAAGTTGCTACGTCCTTGGAGATGCAAGGAAACAAAGACTTTAGGAACCATTCTAGTAAGAAAGCCAAAGGGACCTGGACCTTAATCAGGCTCTTTCAACACTACCATTCTCGGATATGATCAGATATGTGGTCAGCCTTGACTTGCTCAAAGTTGGCCAGCAAGTTGGTGCTGACGCTATATCTCACAGGTAACTAGAAATGGTTAAAAAATACCATTGTCATTCAAGTAAGAATACCTTGTGTAGTCGAGCTCAATATACCATTTTGTGACACCCCCTATAATAGTGCGTTGAAAAAGGTGAAATTGGATGGATTTGTCTCACAGTGAGTTTGACGAGCACCATAAGTGAAAGGTTGTCATGTGATCACCTAGATCTTCTCCAAGATTTCCTTCATATTTTGGAATATCTAAGGGAAACTTAGTCGACATGGGGGGCCAATGTAGATCATGAAAAATTGGGTTATTGAGTAATATCAACAAGTCTAACAGATGTAGCATTTCCAAAAATGGTAGTTTAGGTTGAGTACTACGTAGAGGAAAAGAGGGTCTTAGAGTTTGACTGGCACCAGGTCTCCATGAAAAGTTGGACTATTGGCAAGGGTTTTGGTAGAAATTGTGGCCTTGACCAACGTATGAAAATTGCGTTTGTTGGGGTATCATTGGTTGACTCTCATAATTGGACAACCTATCTTGCATGAGGATTTCTCCCTACATTGTGTTCCAAGGATTTTGGAAGGGGATGCCCCCAACCGATCAGAAGGGCATAGGTACAAATCCCTACTCAGGGTTCCATTGAGCATGGAAGGGGTTTCCCCCAAATGACAGCCCTTGCAAGGGAACTGATCCCTGCCAAGGATTTGAAATACCTTGAGAGGAGAAAACTCCTATTGTCTCTCTCTATGAAGGAATAGTACCCTGCACGGGGTTTTGTTGTCCAAAATTGGGGTTTCCCACAAATGAGATGACAGTTGAAGAAACAATGTTGTTCCCAAACGTGCTGAACAAAGAGAGCGGCATAGATCCCATTGACTTTGCATAATACGAAGGTCCTAAACTGCCTACTCCAAACAAGCTGTAATTAACAGTTGGTCCATTTGGTTTTTGGAAAGCACTACCGAGTGAGTGGGACATAGGAGGTATATGAACCTAATCGTAAGAGATAGAATTAAAGGGGACTAAAGTGCCCCCAGTTGAACCTTGCAAAGGATATTTTGAGCTCTCTGCCCCCATACCAATGGTATGTAAGGTGGAATAGGTAAGGACTATGTTTGAATTGAAGTCAGGCATCCTATATGAGAATGGAGGGCCCATCGCACCCTGTGTAAACAAAGCAGTGGTCACCATTGATGACAGTATCAGACCAATTCTTGAAGAAGAGGGAGTCGAGACCACTGTGATTCGGACTGGCGAAGGTGGGAGAGGAGGAAAGATGGTCCCTACAATAGTAATCAAAATGGGAGTATGCAAACTCTTGGACAAAGTAGCAACATTTTCTTCAATTGTCGCTTGTAAAACTAAATGGCGCTTGGAAGGTGTCACCTTAGGAGGGACTAATTGAACTAAGATCGGTGTCGAAAATTTAGTAATCGAACAGTTGGCTGGCACAAGATATTTTTCTCCAAGTTCAGAAAAAGTAGGTTCCTCTGGAGTCAAATAGTCTCCTCATGGAGTAGGCTCGGGCATAGTTTCCTACGACCCGGTTGCTTCTAATGACCCTTGTTTGTCAAGTATTCACCGTAATAGTGGTGGAGGTGGCTCCAATGTAACCGACGATAGGCCCTAAGGACTTTCCGACTGACAGAGCTATTGATATTCCACCTTGTGAAATGATCAATCAACACAGTAAGGCTTAACTAGCGTTTAAACACCAAACACAGACTAAAACATTTCCTAAAGACAAATCAAGCAGTCGACTATCTAGTAGGAAGGATAGTTATGCCAGTCAACACTAGGGAAACTAACCGATCCAAGTGCAACTCGAACATGGAATCCCCCCCCGGGTATACTCTTAGAAGCATGACACGAAGTCTCCCCTATGTAATGCGGTATACCCTCGAAGTTACCCGTGTAAGTCCCTAGAATATGGGTAACTAAATTTCCAGCTCATAGTCAGTCATTAGGTGGGTACAATCGACAATTGGGTAGATCACAATGAGCAGGATAACAAGTCTGAAACCTATCATGGGTATCAAGAACAAATTATTTGTAAGACAATAGAGGATCTTGAAAAAATTTGAGGTCCATGAATCTTCATAGGAAAATGCAGTCGGTAGTACTCCCAAGACAGATCCTCAATATGTGTTCCTCACTATGTTTAGTCCAGCTTTGGAGGGGTTATCTTCGATGCCTTTCCTCATGTGAACTCATTTTTATCCCCTGTGTTAGAGGGGGGTCCTAGATAAATTTTATGACACTGGACTTAAACACTCCCTAACTCAGACTTGAATGTTTTTTTTGATGGCCTTGAAGAGTTTCCTCTCCAACCTAATTCAAGGCACTAACCCTAAATTAGTTGGTTGACCCTACAAACATAAAAAGTCTAGTTTATTTTGGATTAAGATTTATTTTTAATGGTTTTATTTACTCATGGGATATGGTGGTGAAACTAGTGATGTTATAAGAGATGAAAAGGAGGAGAAAAATACGAAACTTGAAAGAAAAATTACTTCTAATCCAAAAGCAATGTTTTATAACTAAATATTTGTAACTAACTTTTATTTAACTAACTTTTTCAAAATCTTGTAAAAAAAACCTAAAACATACTTTCTCTTGACTATAAGCTACTTATGTCTCAAGAAATCAAGAAAGAACTTAAAAAATAGACTCTTTTTCCTTTTTTGCAAATAACCAACTCTAACTACTTTACTAAACTGAAAAGAATAATTTTTTTGTTTTGAAATTGACTTAAAGAGAAAACTGAAATAAATCTTTTTCTTTTTTCAAAGCAAGTAAAAATATAGATAAAAATACTGAGACAAGACTGGAAAAAACCTTTATCCCACAACAGATCATGGGGATTCAATCAAGAAACAAAGAAGGCAAATTAACAATTCAAAAACTTGCTTAAAACCCTTTTTAAAAGTAAACACAAGAAAATAAAAAAGACAAGTAAACTGAACTCTAAACCCAGGATATGGCTGTAAACAGAGACTCTGGACTAATCCAAGAAAACCCTGAGAAGTGTGAACTTCAATCAGGAAAGAGGCAAACTCCCTCTTTTCAAAGAATTTCTTGAAACAGAGACGCAGGTTGTTGCATCAGTATCTTGCATATTTACATGGGTTGTTTACTGAGAAGAGCACGTATATACGTAGGATGACTCAAGACAGGGCACATACACCTTTGTATATTTTCTAAAAAAGAAAAGATTAGGCAATCTTACAGGGTAGGGACAACTGGTATAGAACCTAAAGGTGACCAAAATCCCTTGACCGACTCAAAACACTTGACAAAAACTTTAAAGGAAAACAAACCAATCAAAAAACCCAAAATCCCCTAAAAAACCCTAGAGGCTTCCCTAGTATGGTCGTCAGTTCTGCTACTGGGAAAAACCCCCCTTTAACTACACCAGGGTTTAGAATGTAGGTAGAGAGAATAACTATATAAAATATAATCAATTCTCTATACTACCCCAAACATACCAAAAATAATATATAGAAAGAAAACAAAGAAGAGATTGGGTAATTATACCTCTCATCCCACTTATGGTGATGATCTTCTTGTGCTTAAAAGTCTCACTGACTTCACGTCTCCTCCCAGGGTTGACCTACATCCAAATATTGACAAACAAAGAACTACAAGTGTGTTATTCCATATATAAGTTAGGGTTAGATGTTATAATGTCAAGCATAAATCAATAAAAGTATTCAATACACCATCATTTGGGACAGGAAAATGTAATTCTTTTATTCATAATACAAATATTATACCTTTACAATCTAAGTCGGACATCATTCCACGAACCTGGTATGGGATCCTCTTCACCATGCTCCAAGTGCACCTTGTATGAAATTCTTCTCTCAACTTTATGATATCTTCTATGAAATGGAATGGATTAAATGGAGGAAGAAGGGGCTAATGAGGGAATGTTGAGGAAATTTCTCACAAAAGGAAGTGATATCTTCAGCGAGGGGAAATGAAATTGGGTAGAGTTTCTTTGTTCTTATGCTTAAATGTGAAATGAGACCCCAACATCTCCTTTTATATGAAAAAAGGATGGTTATTCAGTTGGTGACAGGCTATAGCAGGTGGATTAGTTGGGAAACTTCCAATAGCCCATAAATTTCAATGGATTCCTAGCAACTTTTTACTTTTTGCAACTTTTGCAAGTATACGTGGGTTGTAATGGTGCAACATGCATATCTATGCGAGTTGTAGTGGTGCATGAAGCATGTGTACATAGGAAGTAATGGTTCAGGGTGAGTACATCTTCTAAAAACTGATTTTTTAAGAAGAGCTACTCAGCACTGCCTTGGAAAACTATGCAAGTAAGAAGGCCAAGGCCATATATGGATGAATAGAGAAATTTAGGGCTATAACAAAGACTCACTGTCTTTGTGAAACAAGTTGATGTGGTGAAAGAAATCATGATGAATCAGAGAATTATAGTGGTGAAGTGGGTCTTCATCTATGTATGTGGACATCACAAGTTAATCCATTCATCTTCACTCCATGTATGCAACCTGAGGGCCTTGAGATATCATCTCCTTAGTTATCCCTAGAAATGGGGGATAAAACTTATAGAATCATAGTTTTGCTCCATCAAATCAAGAAGATGTTATTTGGTAATTACTTAAAGCCTCAACATCCACTTCCAGTCTGCACTAAGAATGAACACTTTTTTTAGTATAGTTTGTATCCATCCCCTGTGAGAATACGTATGTCTTGTAGCAAAGTTGAAAAGGACCTTGGAGATCCTAAGGAGTTGTAGGATATCATACATTTAACTTTTCAGGAGTCCACAAGAATAAGAGATTTCGAGGATACCATATCAGGTGATATCAACAACTCATACACTCAACCTCTGAAGTTGCGGAAACTAAATATCAGAAGTTAGGAGCATTCTAATATGGCATCTATAGGGGACTATTGGGATGCGAAAACAATGATAGAGATCCAGGCTCTGTTGCGGGAGTATGAAGATATGTTTCCTAAGATATTTTCATAGTTGAAGGGGATTAAAGTAGATTTAGGAGAAATGAAGTAGACTTAAAACCTTATGCTAAGCCAGTAAAACACAGATTGTACCACCTAAATCCATGAGTCAAGGAGAAATTTAAGAAGGAGATCGACATAATGTTTTCATTTGGGATAATGTTACATGTGGATGAGGCCAAGTGGATTAGTCCCATTGTGATATAGAGTAAGAAGAGTATCAATGATATCAAAATTTGCGTTGACTCCATAATCTTGAACTCAACTTGCACACATGATCCTTTTCCAACTCCCTTCAATGATGAAGCACTAGATTAGGAAATTGGAAAGGAAGTGTACTCCTTTACAAATGGATTCTCAATTTATCGTTAGGTTAGAATCACAGAAGAGGAACAAATAAATATTGCCTTTACAACTAAGTGGGGTTATTTTTCTTATAATGTTATTCCCTTTGGGATGAAGAACACCCCAATTTTCTTCTCTCGAATAGTTATTGTCTCTTTTGGAAAATTTATTCACAAGTTCCTTGAAGTATATATGGACGATTGGACCATGTAAAATATATTGAAGGAGCACATAGATTTACTATGATTGATGTTTGATCATTACACGTAGCTACAAATCTCTCTGAACCTGAAGAAGTGTATATTTTATGTACCTTTTGGAAATATGTTGGGACATATAGGATGCAGAGAAGGAGTTCTATTTGATCTTGCAAAGGTTGTAGTGACACTAAATATGTCTCCTCCTATGCCTTTCAAATAGTTACAGTCAACGTTCGGTCACAATGGAGATTATCTCAGATTTATCAGAAATTACACAAGCATAATTTCTTTGTTGGAGAAGTCTCTGAATAAATATGAATCCTTCAGTTGGAAGCCAGAGTGTGATCAATCCTTTGATACCCTCAAATAAAATTTGATTACTTCACCTATTCTAATATATCTGAATTGAAAGTTGAAATTCCATGTACACATCTATGCTTTTGGCATTGCTTTGGGTGCAATCCTTGCACAACCTAGTGAAGGAAATCTAGACCATCCCATCTATTTTGATAATAGGAAGTTTTCTTAGGCAAAGAAAAAAAACACTACCATTGAAGGGGATGGTTTGGAAATGGTTTATGAGTTGAAAAATATTAGAAAATATTTGTTAGGATGCCAATTTAATTTCTTTACTCATCATTCATCTTTGAAATATCTGGTGAATAAGCATGTCTTAGAAGGAATAATTTGTAGATGGTTTTTTTTGTTTCAGGAGTTTTCCTTTGAATTCATTGTCAAGCCATGAAAACTAAATGTTCTCCCTGATCATATATCTCTATTATAATCAGGAGAGAGTGGTAGAGTTGTAGATGATCATCTCCCAAATGCATGCATTTTTAAAAATGAGGCTATCCCTTATTACCTATCTAATATTGCATTGTTTCTAACTATTGGTACTACTCCTAATGGGTATTCCGAAACATAGAAGAGTCACCTCATGGTATTTGATTTAGACTATCAGTTAATCACAAACCATTTGTAAAATATGGGATTGGAAAACATCCTTCTATCATGCATACTTGATCATGAGCATCAAGATATCTTAAAGGAATGAGATAGTGGATTTGTAGGAGGACATGTTGGAGGGAAGAAGACTACAGAGAATATATCATAGGAAATATTGTGGTGGCCAATTGTTTTCAAGGATGCAAAATATTATGTTAGATATTTTGATGTATGTCAGGGAGTTGGAAAGCCATCATGCAGGGATGAGTTACCACTACACCTCATGCAAGAATTATAGGACTTTGAGAAGTGGGATGTTGACTTCATCAGTCATATTAACCCACAAACCAAGCATTTAAGAGAAAGATGCATCATCACCATAACCAATTACTTAACTCACTGGGTTGAAGGAGAAGTTGTTTGATATTTCTCTACTGATACAGAAAAAAGATTCATTTTTGAAAACATCATCACTCGATTTTGGTTCCCTTGTAGTTTGACCAGTGATCAAGTTATACATTTCATCAGCAAGACTGTAGTCACTCTAACATGTGAGTTCTTAATTCAATATCAAAAAATAATCTCATATCACCAAAATAAAATGGTACAGTAGAATCCTTTAACAAGATTATGGAGAGAGGGTTAACCAAGGTATGTTGTGCAAATAGGGAGAATTGGGATGAAAGGGTTCTGAAAATAGTATGGGATTACAAAAATACTACAAAGAAACTGCATAGGAATACTCCATTCCAACTGGTTTATGGCCGAGAAGAAGTCACCCCATTCAATTTCATCACCCTGAGATTATATATTGTGCAAGTAACTCATGACATATGACAAATCAATTGTGGAATGGGTTGCAGAGTTGTTGTAATTGGACGAAGCTCAATTTATGGCATATTTTCATTAGACAGTGGAAAAGGATAGACATAAAGCTTAGCATGACATGTATATTAATACTAAATATTTTGTGTAAGGTGATTAAGTTTTGTTGTATTATAGTATGTATCAAAAGAAACCAAGGAAATTGAAAATGCATTGGCTTGGACCCTTCATAGTTGCAGAAATTCACCAATTTGGAGTTATCAGACTGACACAACTAAATGATATACTTCATCTAGAATGGGTGAATGGAACACACATGAATCCCTACATTTTTTATTAATAATAAGAAGCTTCACAACACTCCTAACACAAGGAGTGAATAAAATGGGTATTTTTTTCAATTGTTTTTTCATTTCCCCTTTTTGTCAATAAAATGGTGACATGTCCAAGTGTCACTTGTCCTAGATTTTAGTTTTCATTGTCAATTTTTCCAGCCTGGATCAGACCTTTGTGGTTAGGAAGGTATGCATCAAATATTTATTTATTTAGTAACTTCCAAGTTTGATGTTCGTTCCATGTCGTTGTCACTTTGTTTGTTAAATGTCATTGGTACCTTTTTGGTCGTCGTCCCGTCATGGCTAGTCCGAGCCATTTAAGTCCAAATGACTGTTAGTACATTTCTAGTTAAACACTTGTGTGTTAATTAATTATCCATTCACCCAGATGCCCCACTACCATGTTGTCGATTGTGCCCTTTATTTCCCAAATCCCTGAATAGATATTACCACGATTAATATCAATGCCCATTTTTAATTTCACACTAAGATACACAGTTTTCGTCTTTATGACATGTCCATGTGCGTCTTGTGTCACCTTAATCATTACTCTATAAACTTGTGGTATCCTCCCACACTAGCACCTCTGACCACTAGTTTTCTTTGTTTACCAACACACGTTTTCCAAAATGATTTTCACTGTGACCTAAGGATCCCTCCCAAAGGTTCTTTTTCCAGTGGAATTCATTGATCCATGGGTCAAAGTTATGGGTGATATCCATGGAAAATTCAAGAAAAATCGGTTTCTCATAATCGACTTCATAGATGCCTCACGGTATCCCCAAATGGCTATTCACACACTCATGGATTGCACAGCCCTACCAACTACTGACTTGCAATGATAGTGGAAATCGTCATGCCTACATGTTCATGACTCAAACTAGGTATACCCACAACATCTAGTTTTCCATGAACTAGGACAATACATTTGTGCGGACTCTAGGTGCTACTTTGACATTGTTTCATATGACCCCCTTGATTTTTTATCTAGACAAGGCCATTTTTGACAAGGAAGTCACTGTATGACCATGATTTAGAAGAGAAAATAAGAAATAAGGTTTCTCATATACGATGCATGGAATCTCACAATAGCTATCTTATACACAGAAAAATGGTGTAGGCCCAAGCATGAACCCGCCAAAGAGAGAGAAGACACCCTCAGGATTTGAGGAAGAGGAGGATGAAGGAGAATAGGATACATTACCTGGGTCAGTTTCGATCCCATTACCATCAATCCCATTTGATTTCACAACCTCCGATAAGCATTTACGTGAATCCATTCTCGTTGATTTTGCCCTTAAGAAACCACACACTAGCTCTCAATCTGCATCTACTGTTGACACCATTATCACAGATTTCATTCCTATTTCTTCCCTTCCACCTCAAACTTGCACCACCACCCCCATCCCATCCTTTGTCCCCATTATCACTATTCTAAATGATCCCCCAGTCTAGGGGTTGAGAAATATGCCAAAGTGCCAGATCAACTAAGGAACGATCTTCCAAATTACCTTATGGATACCCAATAGGACACTCATTTTTATCATAGTGCAATCTCAGTTAAATCATATATCACACCTGTGTTGTAGGATCCACAAAACTTCCACCCAATACTATAATTGTTCCTGGAGAACACATACATGGTTGGGATACTTCCTCAATAGGTTAAGGACTTGATTGCACATATCTTCTTTGTTACTTCTCCTAGTCCCGACAATGCACACCCCTAGTATGCATGAAGGATTTGTATCCCGTGACCAACTGATTGCCTCAAGGTTACCCATGGATCCATATCTCACCATTGGAGATCTTGCGGCTTGGTCCACACCACAAATATTGCATATTATCCGGGCCTCCACTTATCAACTTGAGCAGTGGATCACTTCGGTTGAACAAACAAATGAAGATCTCACACAACAAATGCAATAGTTTGATTAGGATATAGTTGCAGTATCGATAGTCAAGGATCATGAGCATGCATTGTGCACACTATATGAGCCTATTGTTGTATTTATTTCTGACAATTTTGTCCAAGTTTGGCTCACATTCAGGTAGGATTCTCCTAAAATACCTAAGGATATTACCTTGGTTGCACCAGTGCACTAGGTTGACCTTATGGCTGAGGCATGGTCACAATTATCGGGGAGAATAGACAACCTATAGAAACATCTACAATTCATTTGACTTAAGGAGTAGGAGCATCCTAAGGCCATGATCAATAATATCACTCAGGTTATTGTTGAAGGTGACACAGTCTGATTCTCCATTGTTGGGATAGTGAGTGCAGTCAGTTATTTTCCATGGTTAATGATTGGGTTGACATCTTATAAAAGAGGAAGAACATGGTAGAGGAACTCTAGATTCAAATCCAGCAGATGAAAAACAATGAACAGGTGATCACTGACCCATTGCGTAGCAAGAGAAGCTCGCAGAGATCCAAGAAGCCAATGAAAGACTCGATGGGATGTATGAGTCTATTAAAGCTTCCAAGAAAGAACTCAGAGACTTCAAGACTGCATTTCAGGATACCTATGTCAAGATGCAACAATTGGATTTGGCTACGAAGATTGAGTGGCAGATGTTGTTATCCACTAATTTTATGGAGCTCGATGTTACAGTTGTGTTGGTCCAATCTACTATTGTAAATTAGAGCATAAATTTATTATCAATATGGAGGTTTGAATAACTTCGAAGCACACAAATGTATATATGGATTTATAGCTCTGAACTAGTTTAAAAGGAATCACACTTTCCTAAAACAAACTCAATAAAACTTGTTTGTTGTAAATGAGAAAACACTAAACTCTCTTACAAGAAGTCCTTTCATAGTGTTCTACAACATCTATCAACATTCAAGTTCATTGAGTATTAAACACACTTGCATTGGAAATGAACCTAAAGTATATTAATGACTTGGATGTTGTAAGCAAGAAAACATTAAAATCCCTTACATGAGGTACATTCATAATGTTTCACAAAACATGTCAGCACTTAGATCATCAAGTATACTAAAAATGAAGCATCAAAGAGCATAAAAATAAATTACAGTAGTTATCAAAACTTTATTGTTGGAAGAAAGCATACAATGAGTTATTTTAAGAGAAAACACTTCACAATGTGTTACTAAACTTATCAACAATCAATTTTGTTTTCCTCTTGAAAATTAATTTTCTAAGTGATGGAAATAAACTACAACAAGCATAGAAGCATACCACCATTACAACTATGAAAACATGTAGGGTTGAGTGCACAAACTTGGAAATGGGCCCCCTCCAATGCTTTGCTAGCACACCTGAAGTAAAATAATCTAAGAGAACTCTACTAAAAGTATGTAATAAATCAGAAAAATCATTCAAATAATCAACACAGGTGTGATCTCCAAAACTCCAAAGTCCGAAAATTATATTAAGAAGAAAAGTATGCTAATTATCCAAGTCATGGGATATTTATACAAAGGGTTCATAACCAAAAATGGTAAAACTACTCTAATCAGTTGCTAAGATCAATAAAATATGCTAATAAGGTGAAACCTCATCTCTCATATCCATAACATATGGAGAAATCCCACTAAATCTAAATTTGTCATGATTTTTGGCTAAAAACAAGTTATTTTTTGCACAAGTGGCCTACTTTGACCCGTTGACCAGGAATGTGTGAAATCCATCTCTGGAAGAAAATATATTTTAATCCAGTTGTGGAAATCAAGGATCAATCCACATGTTTTAGAATTCTCCCAAGTGTCCTGCAAGTATATAAACCTCAGAGCTATTACGGGAAGTTGCAACTTCCCGTAATTTTTGCTAAAAATTTAATTTTAATGTCTAAGTTTTGCAAAAATTCAAATCACAAAAAGTAAATAACAAATGTACCTAAGATGATAAATTTGAAATAAATATGGATGAAATATGAGAGATATGAAAGGAAAATGGAGGAAAAAACATCGATTATATGGAAAAAATAAGCATTAAAAATGGTACCCAACAAGTTGTGCAAGAATTGGTTGTCGGATCTTCCATTTTGGCGGGGACAGGGAAGGATCGGGTGGAGCAGTATGATAGCTTCTGCCAACAGGTAGTATAGGTCATCCCATATTTGGGCCCTCCATTTGAAGGAATCGCCAATAAGGAAACATAGGGTTGACTTGGGGCGAGTCAAAGGTTATGGTCGAGGCCTATTGGGCCCTCCATTTTTGGAGATACCGAAGTCTTGGGGAAAGGGATGTATGCTAGATGGAAGGTGAAGAAGTAGTGGAAAATATTTAGAAGAAAAAATATCTAGCTGAAAGTGTATCAATAGTGGAAACAACCAAAATCTTCATGCGCCATCTAGACAGACAATGACAAAGGCCAAGATCATCGAGCACATGCAAGAAAAAATTCAAAAAGATAACAAGAAACGATAAGGGAGAAAGATAAAAATAATAAGGAAGTTCGTCGAAGAATACATTGATGATTTAATGAGGGGATGAATGAAGTGCACATGAGAGATATGTTTTTACTACTATTTGTTGGGTTGGGATTAAGTTTGTTTTGATAAAATATTGTAATGGGTTTTGTTGGGAATACTTTGCTCGTGCAATTGGATATTGAGTCTGTAACAAGAATTCTAGGGTTAGCTATTGTTGTTAAGGCTGATTAATGATTCATAGGTATCTATTGTAAGAATGTTGGTGATATTTCCACTAATATAATGGAATGGTTCAGGCCCTAAAATTAATTTTCCTGTTGATCTTTCATGATGTGTATGAATCTATGTTTATGCCACACAATTAGTTGTTTCTTTTATGGTTAGTAGTCGATCACTATTTGTGCATGTCTTTGGGATCTGCTCCATGGCTCTAATAATGTTAAGCTAAATTTGATGTTATGTTCTCTCTCACTCACTTCATCATCCAAGTCTCGGCTACACCTCTGGTGAGACTTTCTTCCCTTGTGGAAGGATAAATATGTTGGCATTGCTAGACTACAGTGGTGCCTTTTGTTGGAAACTTTAGAGAACCCTGGTCTCAACCTCGCGCCAATAGCTACATGGATTGTAGGTAGGTTCCAGAAGCATGTGAGGAAATTGTGTCAGAAAAGAGAGTCGAGTAGACTAGAAAGAGACTTGAAATGGGGCTATCTAGATGTTTAGAGGAGATTCATTGAGTCCTTCGTATCGATCTCTCTTTAACCCTGTTGTAATATTGTAGTTCTTTTGAATATACTTTTGTATCTGTTATATGTTTGAGTCTTGAGAGAAGACACATTGCGTAGTGTGTTGTATTTCTGAGGATTTATATAGAAGAGATATGAAGTTATATGGATATCATATATATATATATATATATATATATATATATATATATATATATATATATATATATATATATATATATTCGGCATAATGTATTCCTCTGTTGTGATGGGATGACATTAGTAATAAAGATGTGATAGTTCCGATCTATTATGTGTCTATCATGTATGAGATTGATATGTGTGTGTATTTTTTTACTTCTTAGTCCTAATAATTTGTCAGATATGAGTCACATGAATGCTAGTCCTGATGTATCTTCATGTTTTTATCATTCATCCCTATCACAAGACCTTATGGTCTATGTGATCCTGTCTACATCTCAGGTCATACCTTCCTTGGCCTTGGCCGAGGATTGATATGTCAATGCTTTGATAGGAAAGTGTACTTTGTAGATATATCTAAGTGTTTTTACTCTACAGCCAAGCTACACATGATATATAAGTTTACTTACAACAATCCCACACAAAATTCAACCAATTTTAGTGTGGCATAATAGATATTATCATAATCTCATATTACCATTCCATTGCCTTCTATTTGGTCATAGTTGTCAGTACATGCATAACATGTGGATCCAAATTTCACTTTGTCTATAAATGGAAGTGCTAGACAAAGTGATGGGGGGATTTGGTGGATCGATCCCCTATGGAAGACAAATATACAACTGCAACTATTTTCTTTGGTTTCACAATGGATTGCTAGTAAAGTAAGCAAGTTCTTGTCACCGCTAAACACTTTTCTAGCATGATATTTAATATCAAGTATTTATTGTTTGTATGTGTAATTTTTTTAGGCCAATTATATTTCTATTTGCATTTTTGTTTGCTCACTAGATTGAGACTTTTCTCTCAAATACATGATGAACGTGTTTGTAGGATGTTGTCTTTTTCTATATTTCTAAACATATGGACTCTCCCCATGTTAGGATTTGAACTCTTGGTATTTTCCATATTTCTACACGTATGGACTCTCCCCATGTTAGAATTTGAACAATTGGGATACTTGTTGGAGGGTTGCATATATTTTCTACCTAGGGAAATCGTCTTTTTATTAGCTATCTAAGGCTTGCATCATCCAATTTTGTATTATTTGGATTCACGAATTTTCTCTTCTAAAAATACCTTGGATGATATCAATTATTATGGTAAAAGAGATTTACATTTTAGAGGGTTTTGTTTGCATCAATAAGCTATGCAATGTAATCCCCATCTCTTTCATGTAGATGTTTCAAGATCTCCTCATAAAATTTGGTTTCCATGTATTTATTTTTTACTATATAGCATGCCCTTAGAATTTATTCCATTGGATAGTCTATTAAGAAAACCACGATTGGCATCCATTTTTTTTTGTTAGACATGTCTATCTGATTTGACCACTCGAGTGATCCTTTCGTTACATTTTTTTCAACCTTTTATGGATGTTGTGTATTTGGGCATAAATCAGATCTAATTTTGTTTATCTATAAAAAAATAAATAGAGAAGGAATTACGATTTCAAATATCCTTTTACTTATTCTATGTTTTCTTTTAAAATCATAACGCAAATGTGATAATATGCCACAGGTGTGGCTATCCTATCCAAACTCTATGACATGATATCCCTTTCGTTGTGATGCTTTTTATATCTTTCATACATACGATATGGAATATTCATTCATTGTATTTTGTGTGGTATATAATTCATTGAATTTCCTTTTCATGGTTGAGATTGGATACATTTCTGACATTTAAATAAATTTGCTCCTAGATCATAAGCTCAATGTGTCACATGGTTGAGAAAAGTTCTTCTAAATAATTTTGCGGTTGATTATCGTCAAGTAAATTGTGTTTAACTCGCTGGTTAGATTATATATATTAGCTCCACACTTTGGAGTTTGGTTTTTCATCCTTTGAAAGGTAGCCATTGGTTTAACATAATTGAAATATTGTCTGCATCAAAATTTCATCAATAATAGCCGGACGATTTACGAAATATAATAGTCGGATGATCTCTAAAATTGTAGGGCTATAATTCATGATATTAATGATAAAGTGTTCAAAGTTTTGGAATTGAAATAATACAAGTTGTTGTTTACATACGAGATAAAGGAAACGGCGATTATTTGACTTCATATTTAGGGGTTTTAGGTCTAGTAAATATGGAAATGTTGATATGTTATTAGAAAAACTATTTGGGATCAAAGGTAGAGAACCTCATAACAATTCATTACGAACGTGGTGAACAGATGTGTAAGGAAACTTGCTATCCAATCAACCTTGAACATGGCATTGAATCCGTTGTACGTTGTGGAAGAACACAGAGAATACTCATCCAAGAATCTCAAGCGACCATTAAAATAATAGATATAAGTTCTGATGTCTCTTAAATAATAAAAATAGTAGATAATCCCCAATATTTACAGTGTACCATCTATGTTGGGAAAATGCTTGGCAACGATTATAACAAGATATTTCAAATTGTGAAGAAAAAATGAGGGACTCTTCCCTCAAATTTCCAAACAAAAGATTTGTATTCAATGAAAAGATACATGGACAATGTTTTCATCAAATATTTTGATGAATTTTAGTAATAAAATATATAGATTTTAATAATTGTAATTTCTAAATTTAATCAAAATTCCTTCAAAATAATGTAGAGTGAATAGACTGCAATACACATAATTACAACACACATATTGCTACATAATACACAACAGAAAATAAAAAAACATAAATACTTTTGTCAAATAATAAGGAAATATAATGGAAACTAAAACACCAAAAAACTCATGAATTTGAATACCATCGTTTATTAATTCAATGCAGAGAATAGATTTTCTATATTACATTCTGCCTGGGATAAAAGACAACCATGAATTGCTTCTTTTGTGGCTGAAAACCACTATGAAATTGTCCAGAGGGTAATGGTGTGCGTGTATGGGCTGAGATTTTGTTTTGTCCTTCCTACGTGCTCACCCAACCTGGAATCTTTATCTCCAATCCACCTTCTACAATTTCCTTACTTTGTGGTTCACCAACCCCTTCAAAATAACAATTCTTTTCTTTTTAAAACTCCTACCCATCTTTGAAACGATTTTTCATTCCAAGAATGAGTTGTTACCCAAACCATCCCTCTGTCTTCTGGACCACTTCAACTTACTTTCGGCCTCGAGTCATGATTTTTCCTTTATGCGCACGTTCTTTTACCTAATGGTAGTTGTGACTCATCATGAATACATTCTCACATGGAAAAATAAAATGTGTGTGGCCAAAGTGTTGCAAATTAAGAAACATCGTGACACTTGTAAAATTTCACTATATGTGGGAGTTTCAACATGAGTTTCAGCATGTGTTTCAGCATGACACCTATAAAATTTCACTATATGTAGCAGTTTCAACATGAGTTTCAGTACGAGTTTCAGCATGACACTTGTAAAATTTCATTATACGTGGCAGTTTCAGCATGAGTTTGAGCATGACACTTGTAAAATTTCACTATACGTGGTAGTTTGAGCCTGAGTTTCAACATACACACGAGTAGTAGCATGATTAACAATAATTGGAATTCATAGAAAAATGATTAAATAAAATGGACCACTAACATGGTCCTTATTCGACTTATTGTCCAATTTGCAGAATAGAAATATATTTGGGTGATGAGGATTGCACGAGCCCAAGGATGCTCCTACATCGTACACCCCTGGTAAGAAAAACATGAGCTCCGACTCATGTTCATATCAATGCTAAAGTTAAGGGTTATGCACACGTGCTACCTGATCTTCAGTCACCCACAATGCATCCTTTGCCCCTCGATTCTTCTATTTGATCAAATATTCCATGTACTCCTTCCGATGAGTCTTCTTACGAATTCTGGTAGAAATAATTTCTTCAATATGCTCCTCAGACTTCATTGGTAGATGTTATTCCCATTCACGGAGGGTACCTTCATATTCTCTTTTTTCCCGTTCATGAAACTCATAGAGTTCAACAACATTGAATGTAGGAGATATGTCAAACTTCTCCAGAAGTTCTAACCGATAATAATTATCAGAAATCTTTTTCAAAATTCGACATGGACCTATCCTCTTGTAGTTGAGTTTATTGTATGTTCCTTGAGGAAATCGCTCCTTCCTCAAGTGATCCATGACCATCTCACCCTCTCGGAATACTTTTTGTCTCCTATGTTGATCTTCTCTTTTTTTACAACTGCCATTGATGGTCTACAATTCCATCTTTACCTGATATTGTAATTCATTAATATTGTCCAAAAAATCATTCACATCAACACTCTTCTTTCCTTCCAAATCCGCAATGTAACCAAATCTACCACACCTTTTGGAGACCATCCATAAAGAATCTAAAATGGACTCTTTCCCATAGATCTGTTCACCGAATCATTATATGTGAATTCAACTTGGGCTAATGCTAAATCCCATTGACTAGGATTCTCTCCACTTAAACTTCTCAACAAATTTCCTAGACTCCTATTCACTACTTCTGTCTGACCATCCATTTGAGGATGATATGTCGAACTGTATAAAAACTCTAAGACTAAATTTTTCTAGAGTGTCCTCCAAACATTTCCAAGGAATCTTGTATCACGATCTAAAGTAATACTCCATGGAAGTCCATGCAATCGAACCACCTCCTTGAAAAACAATGAAGCTACCTCACTAGCATCACTAGTCTTCTTAGATGCTATAAAGTGTGCCAATTTCAAAAATCTATCCAAAACTAACATTGTTGAGTCATGTTTTCTCTGTGTCATAGGTAATCCTAAGACAAAATCCATAATGATATCCTCCCAAGGTCGTTTGGGTATTGTTAATGGATTATAGAGTCCTGTGTTCTGATGTTTTCCTTTGGCTAATTGACATATCATACAAATTTCAACACAATTTCGGTCATATTTATTAATCATGGGCCAGAAAAATCTCTCCTTCATCAAAGTTGCGATCTTATCAATCCCAAAATGTCTTCCTAAAACACCACTATGAAACTCTTTAATTGGATTCAACCATATGGAGCATCTGGGAATACATAATTGTTGGGTTTTAAACAAAAATCTGTCTTGGATATGGTCGTCTAGATACGGTGTTCTATATGAAATCCAAGCCTCCTTACACACCTTCCAAGCTTCTGAGAAATATGCATCTTCTTCATACAATGTCTTTAGACAGTTCATGCTTACCACTTCTACTGACATGGTATTGAGTAACACTATCCTCCAAATTAATGCATCAACTACCTTATTGTACTTCCTAGACTTGTGTTTTA
Source organism: Picea engelmannii (assembly GCA_009831015.1). Taxonomy (NCBI): domain Eukaryota; kingdom Viridiplantae; phylum Streptophyta; class Pinopsida; order Pinales; family Pinaceae; genus Picea; species Picea engelmannii. Next base: position 164,904 of record ML795737.1, on the reverse strand, counting down.
ACACAAAAGAAAAACTTTGCAAGTATTATACCCATTTAGTATGCTTTTGATTCAACTTACATTGGTTGTTAATGTACTACAAAGCTTTATGATTTGTGAACAAGACAAAATCCTTCGACAATAGATAATGTCCCCATTTCTTCAAAGCTTGCACAAAGGCATACAATTATTGATCATAAACAAAGTACTTATTTCTGGATTCATTCAACTTCTCACTAAAAAATGAATTGGTTGTGCCTTCTTCACTTGGAATTGCTCCAATTGTTGTTCCACTAGCATCACAATCAACCCGAAACACTTTATTAAAATATGGTAATGATAATATTGGTTGCGTTGTTACCCTTTTCTTCAATTCTTCAAATGAATTCTCTGCTGCTACAATCCACTGGAACACTCCTTTCTTCATACATTCTATAAGAGGCACACATATTTGGCTAAAGTTGTTGAAGAATTTATGGTAAAATCCTGCCAATCCATGGAAAATCCTCACATCAAATGTGAATCTTGGTGTTGTCCATTCAAGTATTTCCTTCACTTTCTTAGGATCCTTTTTTAGTCCTTCCTTTGAAACCACAAAACCCATGTACACTAACTCTAACTTCATGAATGTACACTTATTCAATTGTATCAATAGTTTCTCTTCTTTCAAGCACCATAACACTTCTCTCACATGCTCCACATGGTTTGTTATGATCCTACTAAAAATAAGTATATCATCCAAATATACAACCACAAACTTACCAAAAAATGGCTTCAACACTTCGTTCATCAATCTCATGAATGTGTTGGGCACATTAGTTAACCCGAATGGAATTACTAACCATTGAAACAATCCATATTTTGTATTGAGTGAAGTCTTCCATTACTCACCTTCTCTGATCCGAATCACGTGGCAACCACTTTTCAAATTAATTTTTGAAAAATATTATGAACCACTTAGGAAATCCATAACGTCACCCATTCTAGGAAATGGAAATTGATACTTGATAGTGATCTTGTTTATAGCACGTGAATCAGTACACATTCACCATTCCCATGTTTTCTTTAGAGTCAACACTGTTGGTACTGCACTAGCACTTAGGATTTCTCTAACCAGTCCTCTATCAAGCATATCCTGCACTTGTCTATTCAACTCTTCACTCTCTTCTAGAGTCATCCTGTAAGGTGCTTTATTATGTAAATTTTATACGGGAATTAAATCAATTTGATGAGAAATAATTCTCACTAGAGGCAATCCTTTTGGCAGATCATTAACAATAATCTCCTTAAATTCATCTAACAACAACTTTGTTTTTGTATATGCACCATTTGTATTTTCTACATCTTTCATTTCTTTCAAAATCACTGCTAAACAAAATGCTTCTTTTCTTTCTTCCTGTAAAAATTCTTTAGCATAACATAGCATGATTTTGTTTCTACTCATGTTTATATCAACACGATTTCTTGTTGATGTTACTACATATCCTCCAGCATTGGTGTTAATTAATATCGTTGTCCTTATTTCTTGAACTCATATGTGTCTTCCTTACCACCATGGTTAACTTGTCAATCAAATAAACATGGTCTTCCTAACAATATGCGACACACATCCATCTCAATCACATCACATAACACCTACTCCTAAAAACTCCCTATTTGAAAACTCAAAAAAAAAATTCAGTCACAATCACTTGTTGCCCCTTGTTCAACCAAGAAACACGATAAGGGCTCAAATGGTTCAAACTTTTCAAGTTCAATTTGTTCATGGCTTCAATGGATACAAAAAAAATTGTACTTCCTCCATCTATAATTAGGTTACAACATTTTCCTTGAACCTTACATTTTGTTTTAAAAAATTTATTTCATTGTTTTGGTTCCTTCCTCTCTTTTTTTTTAGATTTAAGGAACATTCTCCGGAACAACAAATTCTCACCTTGTTCTTGTTGAAGAACAGTCACATTTTCTCCAAATTCTAAAGCTTCGTCAACTTGTGTGACTTGTGTTTGTGCTTCACCTCCTCTCCCTAAAGTTTGATTTTCTGGACATCCAATCGTCTTGTGTCCCTCTACACCACAGTGATAACAAGTAATTACATACCTTCCCTTTCCTCTTATGAATCCTCTACCTCAACCAAATCCATTTCCTCCTCTTCCACCTTGACCACTAGTAGATTTTTCTTCCTTTTAGCTTCCTTTAGAAATCCCTATTTTACCTCGTCCTTTGGAACCTCTTCCTCTACCTCTAGGCTATGTTTTCCTCTCAATACTTTCTTCTACCTTCATGGAAAATTGATAAGCTTCATCAATAATGCAGAAATATGTTGTGATCATTTAATCTTGAATCAAATACTTCAACCCATTTACATACCTTGCAACTCATTGGAATTCTGGTTCTTTGAGGCTTTCTCTGAGTGACAGCCTAAAGAATTCTTTAGTGTATTCACGAACAAATGTCTCCCATTGTCTGAGGTTCTGGAATTGTCGAAACAAACTCTTCTAGTAATCAATAAGAAGAAATTTATCTTTAATCTTGGTAACCATCTTCTTACAAGTTCTTATTTTCTCCAATGGATTGTTCACTCTATACTTTTGCAACATATCCCACCATAGTGTTGCATGGCCTTTCAATTTTGTAACAACAAATCTTACCCGATTTGGATCCTGGACATTTTCATACTCGAAGTATATTTTAAGCTCTCCAATCCAATCAATGAGAAAATCATCTCTCGAACTACCATCATAACAGGAAACCTCAACCTTTTCACTACCCCTATTACTCAAATACGAAATTACCCTAGTTGATGGGTCTCTTTCATCACCATCTTGTTTGTCTTAGATTTCTTCTTCTAGCTCTAAGTATACTTCATCATCTCCATTCCTACGATTTTCCAATTCCTCTATTCTTCTTCTCAAATTTTCCAGTTCTCGATTTCCTGCACCTCCCCTTTATTCTCCTCTCCTTCATGGAAACATTCCTCCAAGTTGTATGTGTCTCACCAACATCCATAGACCTTGCATTGGTTCTATAACCCAACTTGACCTTCAACACTCGTACTGAGAAACCACCATGAATAGGTATTTTGTACCCTGCCTCACAAAAGCGTATTAGGTTCTAATCCCATAGTAGAAATGGGCTCTGATACCACCTAATGCAATGTGAAATGGTTACAACACACACACAATGACAGCACACACCCAACTACAGAATACACAACGAAAAAATAAAACATAAATACTTTTTCCAACTAATAAGGAAATACATTGGAAACTGAAACACCAGAAAACCCATGAATTTCAATACCATTCGTTTATTAATTCAATGTAGAACACATACTTTCTATATTACATCATTCCTGGGCTAAAAAACAACCATGGAACCTTTTCCTCTACCTCTAGGTTGTGTTTTCATCTCAATATTTTCTTCTACCTTCAGGGAAACTTGATAAGCCTCATCAACATTTTGGAAATAGTGTGTGCTCATTTCATCTTGAATCAAATACTTCAACCCATTTACATGCCTTACAACTCATTGGAATTCTAGTTCTTTGAGGCCTGCTATGAATGACAGCCTAAATAATTCTTCATTGTATTCATGAACATATGTCTCCCTTTGCCTGAGGTTCTGGATTTGTTGGAACAAATTTTGTTGGTAATCAACATGAAGAAATTTATCTTTAATCTTTGGAACCATCTTCTTCCAAGTTTTTATTTTCTCCAAATGATTATTCACTCTATCCTTCTGCAGCATATCCCACCATAGTGTTGCATGGCCTTTCAGTTTGGTAACAAAAAATCTTACCCGATTTGGATCTTGAACATTTTCATACTCGAAGTATCTTTTGAGTTCTCCAATCCAGTCAATGAGAACATCATCTCTCAAACTACCATCATAACATGAAACATCAACCTTTGCACTACCCATGTTACTCAAATATGAAATCATTCTTGTTGTTGGGTCTCTTTCATCACCATCTTGTTTGTCTTTGATTTCGTCTTCTAGTTCTGAGTATACTTCATCATCTCCATTCCTACAATTTTCCAATTCCTCTATTCTTCTTCTCACATTTTCCAGTTTCGATATCTTGCACCTCCCCTTTCTGCTCATATCCTTCGTGACAACATTCCTCCAAGTTGTATGTGTCTCGCCAACATCCAAAAACCTCTCACTAGTTATGTAACCCAACTTGACCTTAATAACTCTTGTCGAGCAACCACCACGAACAGGTATTCTGTAACCTATCTCACAAAAGCATATTAGGTGCTAATCCCAGATCATAACTGGGCTCTAATACCACCTAATTCAATTTGAAATGGATACAACACACACACAATTACAACATGCACCCAACTACAGAATACACAACGAAAAAGAAAAACATAAATACTTTTTCCAAATAATAAGGAAATCCATTGGAAACTAAAACACCAAAAAACCCATGAATTTCAATACCATTCATTTATTAATTCAATGCATAGAAAATATTTTCTATATTACATCATTCCTGGGCTAAAAGACAACCATGGAACCTCTTCCTCTACCTCTAGGTTGTGTTTTCATCTCAATATTTTCTTCTACCTTCAGGGAAACTTGATAAGCTTCATCAACGGTGTGGAAATAGTGTGTACTCATTTACATGCCTTGCAACTCATTGGATTCCTGGTTCTTTGAGGCTTGCTATGAGTGACAACATAAATAATTCTTCAGTGTATTCATGAACATATGTCTCCCTTTGTCTGAGGTTATGGACTTGTTGGAACAAATTATGTTGGTAATCAACGGGAAGAGATTTATCTTTAATCTTTGGAACCATATTCTTCCAAGTTTTGATTTTCTCCAAATGATTATTCACTCTATCCTTCTGTAGCATATACCACCATAGTGTTGCATGGCCTTTCAGTTTCATAACAAGAAATCTTACCCGATTTGGATCCTGAACATTTTCATACTCGAAGTATCTTTCAAGTTCTCCAATCCAGTCAATGAGAACATCATCTCTCAAACTAACATCATAACATGAAACCTCAACCTTTGCACTACCCATGTTACTCAAATACAAAATTTTCCTAGTTGTTGGGTCTCTTTCATCACCATCCCATTTGTCTTTGATTTCTTCTTCTAGCTCTGAGTATACTTCATCATCTCCATTCCTACAATTTTCCAATTTCTTTATTCTTCTTCTCAAATTTTCTAGTTTGGATGTCTTGCACCTCCCCTTCCTGCTCATCTCCTTAGTAACAACATTCCTCCAGGTTGTATGTGTCTCACCAACATCAACAAACCTCACACTAGTTATGTAACCCAATTTGACCTCAATCACTCTTGTCGAGCAACCACCATGAACAATTATTCTGTAACCTATCTCACAGAAGAATATTAGGTGATAATCCCAGAGCAGAACTAGGCTCTGATACCACCTAATGCAGTGTGAAATGGCTACAACACACACACAATTATAGCACACACCCAACTATAGAATACACAACGAAAAAGAAAAACATAAATATATTTTCCAAATAATAAGGAAATCCATTGGAAACTAAAACACCATAAAACCCATGAATTTCAATACCATTCATTTATTAATTCAATGCAAAGAACATATTTTCTATATTACATCATTCCTAGTATACAAAAAAATCATGAATTGCTTCTTTCATGGATGAAAAACACTATGAAATCACCTAGAGTGTAATGGTCTATGTGTATAGGATGATATTTTGTTTCTCCCTTCCTGCGTGCTCACCCAACCTGGAATATTTCTCTCCAATCCATATTCTACGATTTCCTTACTTCATGGTTCATCAACCCCTTAAAAATCATGCTCCATTTCTTTTTAAAACTCCTCCTTGGATATGAAACAATTTTCCTCTTCACTCCAAGAACAAATTTTTACCCAAACTGTCCCTCTGTCTTCTGAACCGCTTCGACTTCCTTTTGGCCTCATGTCACGATTTCTCCTTTAGTCGGGAGTTATTTTACCTAAAAGTATCTATGACTCATCATGAATGCATTCCAGTGTGGAAAAACCAAATGTGTGCGACCGCAATGTTGCAAATGAAGAAACATCATGAAACTTGTAAAATTTCACTATACGCAGAAGTTTCAACATGAATTTCAACATGAGTTTCAACACGAGTTTCAACATGACACCTCTAAAATTTCACTATACGTGGAAATTGTCATACCTACCCATTCAAGATTCTACTCTGATGAACTTGCATGACCTACCAATATTTGTAACTACTGAAGAAGTCGCATGGTGCACCAAATTCCTCATTAGCCGAGCACACAATTCTACCTTACAGTTGGATAAGGCATATCCCATCCATGTGGATGACATTCACAAGTTCATTGGTTTATCCATGGAGGGGAAAGATGTAACACAAGGCTTCTACGGTTCAGGGAAACACGAATCCAAGAAGGGAGAGCTCAACCTCTATGAAAAATATGGAACTAGGAGAGGAGCTCATGGATCACACGTCGAGCCAATCAAATATGAACAAGCCCATTGTGTCTGCTATTGAATTTTCAGAAGGGTAATGAAGAACTAATCTCGGGGTGAGTGCATGCTCCATGCTATATCAATGATTAAATTTTGTAAGGAAGGAGCACCACTCAATTGGTGTAAGTACCTACTCATGGAAATGTTGCAAGCATGCGTTGATGTGCATCAGAGGGAAACTTACTTCACTTATGGTTATTTGTTGGTTTCCTTTGTGATGTGGAAATGGAAGGCACCAACACGGTGCACATTTTCATCCATTCTTGACAATCAGATTGTGAAGCTTATGGATGAGGCATGGTCGCAATTAGTGGGGAGAACAAACAACCTATAGCAATATATACAATCCATTGAGATCAATGAGTAGGAGCATCATAAGGCCATGATCAAGAACCAAAAGCTCCATGCACCACCTAGACAAACAGTGACAAAGGCCAAGATCTTCAAAAAAATGTCAAAAAGATAACAAGAAATGATAGAGGAGAAAGGTAAAAATAAAAAGGAAGTCCATCGAAGAAGAAATTGATGAGTTAATGAGTGAAAGAATGAATTTCACAGGATAGATACGCTGTTACTAGTATTCGTTGGGTTGGTATTGAATTGGTTTTGATCAAATATTGTAATGGGTTTTGTTGGGAATAATCTACTTGTGCAACTGAATATTGAGTATGTAACATGAATTCCAGGGTTAGATATTGTTTCTAAGTCTAATGCATGAGTCATAGATATATATTGTAAGAATGTTGATGATATTCCCACTAATATAATGGAATGGTTCAGGCCCTAAAATTAATTTTTCGGTTGATTTTTCATGATGTGTATGAATCTATATTTATGTCACGTAATTACTTCTTTCTTTTTTGGTTAGTAGTTGATCACTATTTGTGCATGTCTTTGGAATCTACTCCATGGCTCTAATAATGTTAAGCTAAATTTGGTGTTTTGTTCTCCTTGAATCACTTCATCATCCAAGTCTCGGCTATGCCTCAAGTGAGACTTCCTTCTCTTGTGGAAGGATGAATATGTTTTTGTTGCTAGACTACAGTGGTTCCTTTTATTGGCAACCTTAGAGAACCCTGGTCTCAACCTCACACCAATATTTACATGGACTGCAGGTAAGTTCCAAAAGAATGCGAGGAAATTTTGTCAGTCAAGTGAGTGGAGTAGACTAGAAAGAGACCCGAAATGGGGCTAGCTAGATGTTTAGAGGAGATTCATTGAGTCCTTAGTATCGATCTCTCTCTAATATTGTTGTAATATTGTAGTGATTTTTAATATACTTTTGTATATGTTATATGTTTGAGCCTTGAGATAAGATGCATTGTGCAGTGTTGCATTTCTGAGGATTTATATAGAGGATATATAAAGTTATATATATATATAATGCATAATGTATTCATTGGTTGTTATGGAATGACATTAGTAATAAAGATGTGATAGTTCTTATCTATTATGTTCCTATCATGTATGAGATTGATATATGTGTGTATTGTTTTACTTCTTAGTCCTAATAATTTTTCAGATATGACTCATATGAATGCTAGTCCTAATGGATCTTTGTGTGTTTATCATTCATCCCTATCACAAGACCTTATGGTCTATGTGATCCTCTCTACATCTCATGTGATACATTCCTTAGCCTTGGTCAAGGATTGATATGTCGGTGCTTTGATAGGTAAGTGTACTTTGTAGATATATCTAAGTGTTTGTACTATGTAGCCAAGCTACACATGGTATATGAGTTGACTTACAACAATCCCACACAAAATTCAACCAAGTTTAGTGTGGCATAAAATATATTATCATAATCTCATATTAACATTCCATTTCCTTCTATTTGGTCATAGTTGTCACTACATGCATAGCACGTGGATCAAATTTTTACTTTTTCTATAAATGGAAGCACTAGACAAAGTGATGGGGGGAATTTACTGGATCGATCCCCTGTTGAAGACATATCTACAACTGCAACTATTTTATTTGATTTCGTTATGGATTGCTAGTAAAGTAAGTGAGATATTGTTACTCCTAAACACTTTTCTAGCATGAACTTTAATATCAAGTATTTATTGTTTGTATCTGTATTGTTTTCAAGTCAATTATATTTCTATTTGAATTTTTAATTGCCACTAGATTGAGACTTTTATCTTCAATACATGATGAAATTGTTTGCAAGATGTTGTATTTTTCTATATTTCTACACATAGGGACTCTCGCCATGTTGGATTACTGAGAGGGGGGGTGAATCAATAATAGAGCAATTTAATCCTTTTTTACCATATAATCCAAGTGTTATATCAATGAAGCATTATCATACAATAACTGCAGAGTAAATAAGCAATGAACAAATGAACAAACATACACATACATAGTACACCAATGTTTTACGTGGCAACCCAAATCAGGAGAAAACCACGAAATGCTTTTTCTTATATGTCTTGAAGAATTACATTCATTGGAAGCACCAACTTCCTTTGTTTTCCAGCTGCAACTGGAAGGAGGCTCCAAACCCCTAGTTTCTTAGGCTACAACCTAAGGGAAGCTCCAACTCCCCAATTCTTTGGCTACAACTAGAAGGAGGCTACAACTCCCTATGTTCTTCGGCTACAACCGGAAGGTGGCTACAACCACCTATCCTTGCCCCGTCCTGCCACCTTGAAGTAGAAGTAGAATGATGGAACTAATGTCAACCTGTCTGATGCAGGAGAATCACTCCAACTTCATCAAGAACTAGCCAACAAGCACATCAAGCGTGCATTCAATGGAAGGAGAGAGGCACATCCCTCTTTTTTTTTCAAATTTTGAAAATGTAATTAAATGATTGTAAGGCCAAAGAGCCAAACTGTGCCTTTGAGTAGGCTATAGTTAGTGTCGCCTTTAACGCCTAATGTGTTGATGGGAATCTAGATCCAATTCAGATTAGATGGCCCATTCAATGTAATTCATTGTAATTAATGAGAGTTGGTGAGGATGGAGGGAAGCGCTCGAGGAGCCCCCTTTTCTAAAAAGAACCTTTGTATCTGTAGGAGTTAGTTGGTAGAGTCGATAGAGAGGTAGAGAAGAACAAAGAGAGAATAGGGAGAAGAGAGGAGAGCCAAGACTCTGTTGCAGTCCGAGCTCAGAAACATTGTAATTAAACATTAATGTTAATACAAAGAAGTTTTTTCTGCATGTGTGTTTTCTATGTGTTTATGTGTCTTTTATGAATGTTGTGTGTTCATTTATGTTGTAGATGTATGTTAGTTTGCATTTGCAGGTTACAGATAGAAGTCATTGTATGTTGGGCTCTTTGATTCCAGGTCTGGTTCTTTGAGGCTTCATGCAAGAGGTTGCATGATAGAACGCTGCGGGTTCTGTAAGCCAGTGCAATGAGTGCACTTCTGAATTCTGCAGAATTTCAAACAAAGATGTGCCAGGAGGGCGCACCAGAGGAAGTCTTAGACTCAGGGAGAAGCCTTAAGGTTGTTGAACACCTTGGAGATGAAGACTGTGTAGAGAAAGGCACAAAGAAACCAGAATCACTAAGGGTTCTGTAGAATCTCTGCCAGGAGGGCATTGAGCACGTGCATAGAGTGCACAGGAGGAACTCTATTTCGAGTTCAGGGAAGACAAAACTACTAAAGGTTCTGTAGAGATCTGCCAAGAGGGCATTGAGCGAGTGCATAGAGTGCACCAAGGAACTCTATTTTGAGTTCTAAGGAAAGGGAAGTGTCAACGAGAAGGAAGTTACATGATTATTGAACACCTTGTAGGCTTAGCAAGGAGTGCTTGAGCATAAGTTGCTACAGGGCGCTTATATCCCTTCAAGGAGAGAAAGGGACAGAGACACTTTGAGGTCAGAGCCACATATAAGCTCATGATGGATAACACAGTTGTGTGTAGGGACCCGGCAAGGAGTGTAGAGGTCGAGAAACCTTTGAGGTTTCACAATCAACAAAGCTCAGGAGGGACAACATCCTTAGAATACATGTGACAGCTAAGGATACAAGCTTCGCAGCAAAAGCAAAGGCCGAGGCCTTTCAAAATTTGGAAATCTTCCAAGGGAAAGGAAGAAGTGCAAGCTCAGGAGGGAGCATAGCTACCATTGGATTAGGTAGAGGATGAGATATGGACCATGGAATCTACATCCAGGCATCTGGAGTAGAGTGCGCAGGAGAAAGAGATCCAGGCCGTCAAATCTGGGCGCACAGACCGATAGCCATCAGACCCAGGAGAAGGTGCACGATGTTTAACCCTCATATATGCAAAGGTGACAACTCACGAAATCCCGAAAGCATCGTGACCTTCCATAAGGAGGACACGTGGCAAGCGGTCAAGGTTTCGAGAAAATTCTTGAAAGGATGTGGGTCGTCGATCCAATTTGATTGTAGCAATTGGTCCAAGAGGGACATGGACCGTTGATCTCTCAGCAGAGATATTTTGACATTTTGGCATTTCGTCTACTAGGAGATACCAATAGCAAGAGTCGAGACTCTTGAACCATGAAATCCCGAAAGAACATAAGCCATCGGATTAGGGGAGGCTCACAGCCGTTGATCTCCTTTTGAAGTGGAATTTCGGCATTTCGAGGTTCGATATTTTGTTATTTTAGGACTCGGGAGTTCGAAGGGTCAAGCACTCTTGCAGCCAGAATCGCAAAATCCCGAAACGTGAAAACCTGAAAGCATTTGGAGGAATAACATCGGGTCACAAGACAGGGTCACATGGATAGGATTCAAGCGGGGAGCTTGTCACTCGCCAACCCTTTCGGGGTTCAACATTTTGGAGTTTCAAGGTTTGGTATTTCGAAGTTTCAGGGTTTGACATTTCGAAAATCCTGAGAACAAGGAGTTGGGGCACTTTGAGTTGAGAACCCTCGAAGTTGTGAAACGTGACATATCTTTGGAGTGGGCCTGCAGTCACACATTTCGGCATTTCGAGGTTCGGCTTTTTAGTACTTCTGATGACAAGGAGCCAGGGATCTTGGTGTTGATACCCCTGAAGTCGCGAAACCCGAAATCCATTTTCGAAAAAGGTCGTGGTCATATCTAGTTGTCGTGTGGAGGTGAAGACTCACGCCTGGTGCATTTCTTGCACAGGTGGGGTTTTCAAAAAAGGACCTATGGATAGAATTCATGGGGTTCCGATGATGGCCCAAAAGAACTAATTTGGTTTTACGGATTCGAAGAAGAATGATCCTGTGAGGATTCTCAACCTGAGGGTTGGGAGGTCTATGTCAGTGTGGTATCAGAGTAGGACTTCATTTGTATATTTCATATGAAGAGGATTGAAGAGAGTGTTTTAGGATGCAACAACAAATAGATAGTCAGGTCGATTATGAGAAAAGGCTGGAAGCACTCACGGTTCTAGAGTGACAGCAACAAGTTTGCCAGGAGGGAAGACAGGAACAGGACAATGGCTACTGAAGTCCATGGACGTGGTGGAAAGAAGAACCACCAGTAGCAGAGCAAGGCTGAGATGGAAAAATAACTTGCTGAGATAAGGGAGAGAATGGAAGAGCTTTCATTTTGAATGCAGCAGGATGCAAAATCACGATAGGTATATTAATGGCCCATGAAAACAAAAGTAAAATGGCCAGTCAAGGAGTTATTGGCCCGAAGGCAGTGGAAGTTGTTGAAGGAATGGCTAAGGTATGTGGAAGACCTCAGGGTTGAAGAAGAAGTGGTTCATGTGTGTGAACCAGAAGCTGGGAGAAATCTCAGTGATGATGAAGAGGAGAGATCGAGCAGAGATCTCATAGACTTCCAGGTGGGTAGAGATGGACTTTCAAATTGCTAGGTGGGCAATAGAAACAGATCAAGTGAAAGTCTCGTATACTACCAGGAAGGAGGTGTTGAAAGTTCAAATTGTCAAGTGAGCAATGAAATGGGATCACTGGATCTCATAGACTGCCAGGTGGGAAACAGAAAAATCCCATACTGCCAAGTGGGCAAGGGAGAGCAGAGGAACTCAAAGGTGAGTTCATATCAGCAAGAGGAGTTGAAAGAGAAGATGAGCTCAGAGGGGAGTTCATATCAACAAGGACAACTGATAGAGAAGGAATATCATAAGAGCTTTCTGATGATTGGAGGGATAAGAGTATTCTTGCCAAATAGTCCAGTAGAGGCTAATACAAGCGTTGCACATGAGGGTATAGTGCAACATGAATCTAAGAAGGAGGCCATGGGACCAAATGATTTTAAAGTTAACTGTGTCTGTGATGCAGGTATGAAAAAGGAAGGACAACCAACTATGATTGTCAAAGAGATGGAGAAGATATCAGAAGCTTCCCAAGGAAAAGAAGAGGAGCACACAGTTGAGATGCTCACTCCTTGGGAGAAGGAGCTAGAATTGTTGGAGGATTGGTTGAACAATCCAAAACTAGTAGATGACTGCCATGAGGAGATAGTCATGCATATGATAGAAGAGGAGCATTCTGAGGAATCGCTCGAAATTTTCAACCAGGGAGTTGAATAGATGATAACTGTAGTGTTGAGGCGTGTAATAGAAGATGAAGGACAATTCTAGTTTGAGGAGCAGCTGGAGGAAGCTGGAGCTAAACCAGTAGGAGAACTGGCAGAAGAAAAGTTGTCAAAGAAGGAATATGAGTAGCATCTCAGTGATAGGATTACAGAATTGGAATCTGCAGCAAAGTGGTAACTCAATGCCACAAGAAAGGAAGAAGATGGCATGGGAGGTCTAGTTGATCTACCCATTTGCAGGGAAGAAGTGCAGTGGAGCAGGCTGCAAAAGGAGAGCCAGCCATGGGAGCAGCTGGATGAGATAATTGAGGAGATCAGAAGGCTGATGATCAGATCAGCAGAAGCGATCAACAAAGAGAATCTGAGAAGAGGAGAACCTTCCATAGCAGCAAGGCAGCAAATGCAGCAGTAGCGACGAACTGATGGAGCAGATGGACAACTCCAAAGAACTGTTTAGGATACAGGTGAATTTCAACAGTGGTGTTGGGAAGCTCATGAGAAGGAGATCATGATTTTTGTAGCAGAGGAGTATGATGCAGGAGCATCACTCCAATGTCATCAAGCACCAGCCAGCCAGCGGATCAAGTGCGCATTCAATGGAAGGAGAGAGGTGCAACCCTCTTGTTTTTTCAAATTTTGAAAATGTAATTAAATGATTGTAAGGACGAAGAGCCAAGCCATGCCTTTGAACAGGCTGTAGTTAGTTTCACCTTTAATGGTTGACGTGTTGATGGGAATCTAGATCGAATTCAGATTAGATGGCCCATTCAATGTAATTCATTGTAATTAATGAGAGTTGGTGAGGATGGAGGGAAGCACTCGAGGAGCCCCCTTTTGTAAAAAGAGCCTTTGTATCTGTAGGAGTTATTCGGTTGAGTTGATAGAGAGGTATATAAGAATAAAGAGAGAATAGGGAGAATAGAGGAGAGTCGAGACTCTGTTGCAGTCCGAGCTCGAACACATTGTAATTAAACATTGATGTTAATACAAAGTAGTTTTTCCTGCATATGTGTTTTCTATGTGTTTATGTGTCTTGTGTGAATGTTGTGTGTTCATTCATGCTGTAGATGTATGTTAGTTTTCATTTGCAGGTTACAGACATAAGTCGTTGTCTATTGGGTTCTTTGATTCCAAGTCTGGTTCTTTGAGGCTTCATGCAAGATGTTGCATGGCATAACACTACAGGTTCTATAAGCCAGTGCAACGAGTGCACTTTTGAATTCTATGGAATTTCAGACAAAGACATGGCAGGAGGGAACACCAGAGGAAGTCTTAGACTCAGGGAGAAGCCTCAAGGTTGCTGAACACCTTGGAGGTGAAGACTATGCAGAGAAAGGCATAGAGAAACTAGAATCACTGAGGGTTCTGTAGAAGCTCTGTCAGGAGGGAATTGAGTGCGTGCATAGAGTGCACAAGAGGAACTCTTTTCGATTTCAGGGAAGACAGAACTACTGAAGGTTCTATAGAGCTCTACCAAGAGGGCATTGAGTGAGTGCATAGAGTGCACTAGGGAACTCTATTTTGAGTTCTAAGGAAAGGGAAGTGTCAAAGATAAGGAACTTACAGGGTTACTGAACACCCTGTAGGCTCAGCAAGGAGTGCTTGAGCATAATTTGTTAGAGGGCACTTATATCCCTTCAAGGAGAGAAAGGGACAGAGACACTTTGAGGTCAGAGCCACAGATAAGCTCAGGACAGATAACACAGTAGTGTGCAGGGACCCTGCAAGGAGTGCAAAGGTCGAGAAACCTTTGAGGTTTCACAATCGACAAAGCTCAGGAGAGACAACATCCTTAGAATACAAGAAGGAGTCGAGGATACAAGATTTGCAGCAAAAGCAAAGGACGAGGCCTTTGAAACTTTGGAAATATTGCAAGGGGAAGGAAGAAGTGCAAGCTCAAGAGGGAGCATAGATACTATTGGATCAGATAGAGGACGAGATCTAGACCAGGGAATCTACATCCAGGCAGCTGGAGGAGAGCGCGCAGGAGAAAGAGATCTGGGATGCTAGATTTGGGCACACGGACCGATAGCCATCAGACCTAGGAGAAGGTGCATGAGGTTTAACCCTCATATATGCAAAGGTGAGGACTCACGAAATCTCAAAAGCATCATGACCTTCCACAAGGAGGACACGTGGCAAGCGGTCAAGGTTTCGAGAAAATTCCCGAAAGGATGTGGTTCGTCGATCCAATTTGATCGTAGTCGTTGGTCCAAGAGGGACATGGATAGTTGATCTCTCAACAAAGATATTTCGTCATTTTAGAATTTCGGTTACTGGGAGATACCAAGGGCAAGAGTTGGGACTCTTGACCCACGAAATCCCGAAAGAACGTAAGTTTTCGGATCAAGGGAGGCTCACAGCCGTTGATCTCCCTTTGAAGTGGAATTTTGACATTTTGGGGTTCAATATTTTGGTATTTCGAGAGTCGGGAGTTCGAAGGGTTAAGAACTATTGTAGCCGGAATCGCGAAAACCTGAAAGCATTTGGAGGAATAGCATCGGGTCACGGGACTGGGTCATGTGGACAGGATTCAAGCAGGGAGCTTGAAACTCACCATCCCTTTCAGGGTTCGGCATTTTGGAGTTTCAGGGTTCGACATTTTGGAAATCCCGAGGACAAGGAGCCAGGGCAGTTTGAGTTGAAAACCCCCAAAGTCGTGAAACACGATGTATCTTTGGAGTGGGCCTACGGTCACACATTTCATCATTCCAGGGTTTGGCTTTTCGACACTTCTGATGACAAGGAGTTGGGGATATTGGTGTTGAAGCCCCCGAAGTCGCAAAACCCAAAATCCCTTTTCGAAAAAGGTCATGGTCATATCTAGTGGCCATGTGGAGGTGAAGACTCACACCTGGTGCATTTCTTGCGCAAGTGGGGTTTTTGAAAAAGGACCTGTGGATAGAATTCGTGGGGTTCCGATGAGGGCCAAAAATAACTAATTTGGTTCTGTGGATTCGAAGAAGAATGATCCTATGCGGATTCTCGGCCCAAGGGTCGGGAGATCTGCATCACTGTCACTATGAGATATACCATTGTAAACCTATACCAATAAATCTGAACCATGCATCAATGATGCATCAACCTGTACCTCAACCTATAATGAACCTGTACCATAAACAAGTGCATCCAACCATGTACCAAGTATGTACCAATAATGTGTCAACTACTCATCAACTATGAATCATCAATATGTACCAACATCATCAACTATACACCTAATGTATGTGCCAACTCATCAACTACTTGTCTCAACCATGTACTTAACATGTACCTCAATCAAAATCCCTCATCAATTTCATCATACAAATATGATTTGTAGCTCTGTAATATACCTGGTTTATATGATCACATTCCTGCAAACCTTCATTAACTTCAACAATAAGAGACTAGCATTTTCATCAAACTTTTCTTTAGTCTCACATGCCTAGTTTTGGATTAGTCAACAACCCTAACTTGAAGTAATCATAAATTTGTACCTATAATGTATAAATATTTGAAACTGATATACAATGTTCTTCAATGTGTTTTATGCAATTCCTCCAGTTGTCACTACTTGGAACCTCTCAGAAAATGAGTTATAGCAAAAATGGCATGCCTTGCTGAATTTTGGCTTATTCTAGAGAACGATCTTGTAGAGCATACCCTGCATGGAATATTTGTTGAATTCATCTAAAACTATTAAAAAACATACTACATATTGTACCCTAACCAACACATTTCGTTTCACGAAATTTGGATCTGTTATGAATAAGTTATGATGTTTTTACCTGAAACACATGTTTTTGACTAGTTTTGGGACTAGCCACAAACCCTATTTTCCACGAAGTGTAACTCCCAAAATACAATGACCCACAAGATCATTTTTTTACCATAGATACTTGGATATATTTTCTGAATGGCATAGAAATTTCACGGTCTGAATCATTATAGAAAAAAAATTATAGCGAAAATGGTGAGATGACCTGTAAATAACATACCTTCGAAAGCACCATCAAAAGAATTTATCCTTCCTTACATTTTAGCCTTCTTTTCTTCACCTTACCTCATAATTTCAGCTTAGATATCCTTGGTTATCTCAGACACCTATATATATATTCAATATTCTCAATTTTGATTAAAAAGAGAGAGCCTCTTATTTATACTCTTCAAGTAGCTTCCTTAAAAACATCTTCTAGGTCACTTGGCCCCACTTTCCTTATTTCAGGGTTAACCCACTTCTAATTTCTCCATTAAATTTATTATTGAAATAATTTATTTTGTATTCTCTTTGAATCAGAATACACTCATTACTTCACTTTATTATTTACCTTTTAAAATCTCTTAACCCACTTTGACTACTTTGACCTTTTGGGGCTTCTAGATGACATATGAGGGTCCTCCAACTTCGTAAGGCCATAACTCTCAAACCATGAGGAGTTATGTGATGTTGCACATACCACCAGAAATGGAATGACAAGCACTATCCATCTAGGATATTTTACCTGACAAATTTATTTTCCTTCATCTCATTATTCAACAATTAAGCATGGATTCTCTTACTCCGCAAAGCGTCTTTCCGTGAGGGCTTTCACCATAAGGGGACCACTTTGGAGTTCATCCATATTTATTTCTTATCAACCATGACAAGAAAATAATGAGCCATGTTTACATCAAACAATCTTGGGTCCATTACCCAAACCTTTGTGTTGCGGGGATTTCTTCAAGGGTTGACATCAATGACAACCAACCTTAATCAACAATCTCCCCCTTTGACATTGATGGAAACACTTTGATGCAATACTGAATCATATCACTCATGCTCCCCTTGGAACCATGCCTCTATCATCTGTATCTGATAAATTTTCCTCTATCCTATGCATCTGATAAATCTGCTCCCACTGGAACCATGCCTCTGTCCTCTGCATCTGATAAATCTCTCCCCCTTTGTCATCAATGGAAAATGTATCTTTCCATCTCGGGCTGCTCCCCCTAAATGAACTGTCCTTTTATGGTGCTTCATCATGTACATCTAAGACATATAAGATAAGCATTCAAAAAGAATTCAAAAAGTATTCATTTTGGAGTAGAAATAAATCCAAGTCTTTGGCGAAGATATTCAAAGGCTTCATGTGGAAGTGGTTTTGTAAAGATGTCTGCCACTTGTGCTTTTGTACCCACATACTCAACTCTGATGTTTTTTTCTGCAACCTGTTCCTGTAGAAAGTGATACTTGATTGGAATGTGTTTCATCTTGGAGTGCATCACTGGGTTTTTTGAGATACTGATGGCACTTGTATTATCACAATATATTGGAATGGGCTCATCATACTCAACCTATATATCTGTCAAAGTTTGTTTCATCCAAAAAACCTGTGTACAATATGTTGTTGTTGCAATATACTCTGTCTTGACTGTAGATAGAGATATTGATGATTGTTTCTTTCTTAGCCATGATACCAAACACTCACCTAAGTAGAACGTTGCTCCACTGGTGCTTCATCGGTGATCAATAGAACCTGCCCAATCTGCATCTATGTAGGCAATAAGTGATATATCTTTTCCTTTTGGATACCATAATCCAAACTCTTATGTTCCTTTGAGATATCTGAAAATCCTCTTTACTGCTAATACATGTGATTCCTTTGGTGCTTCTTGAAATCGTGCCACCTGTCCAACTGCTTGCATTATATCTGGTCTGGATGTTGTCACATATAGTAGGCTACCAATCATTGACCTATATTGCCTTTGATCTGTATACTTCGAATCATCATCTTTGCTCAACTTACAACTAGTTTGCATGGGAGTGATAACTGGTTTGCAATCGTCCATTCCAAACCTCTTTAAAATTTCTCTGATATACTTGGTTTGAGAAATAAAAATTCCTTGGTTTCTTTGACATATCTGAAGTCCCGAAAATAAGGATAGTTCTCCAAGTAACGACATTTCAAATTCATTCTGCATGTCTTTTGCAAATTTCTGGTTTAACCTGTCATCATCACTACCAAAAATAATATAATCAACATAAACTTCAATTAATAAAATATTACCTTGACTCACCTTGATGTAGAGGTTGTTGTCTACACTTCCTTTTTTGAACCCTGCATGTTGCAGATACTTATCCAGTCTGGAGTACCATTCTATAGGAGCATGTTTTAGACCATACAAGGCCTTCTTTAATTTACATACATAGTCTACTTTCTATGAAAATTGAAATCCTTTTGGTTGTTGACTGTAGACTTCTTCTTCAAGTTCCCCATTCAGAAAAGATGATTTTACGTCCATCTAATATACTTTAACATTTTTGGAGCATGCATAATCTAAAAGTAAACAGATTGCTTCCATTCTGACAACTGGGGCAAATGTCTCTTCAAAGTCGATTATTTCAATATGTGCATATCATTTACATACCAATCTAGCTTTGTTCCTTGTAACATGTCCATCTTCATTCAATTTATTCCTGAAAACCCATTTTGTGTCGATCACATTCTTATTCTTTGGTCTTGGAACCAATTCCCCAGTGTCATATTTCTCTATTTGATCCAATTCTTCATCCATGGCCTTATTCCAAAATTCATCCTTGCCGACTTCTTCAAAATAGTTTGGTTCAATTGTAGATAAGAGTGTTAGGTGTGTTTGTTCTGGTGAACGGATTTTTCTTCTAGCCTCAACTCCTGCATCTTTGTTTCCAATAATCTAATCTGAAGGATGATTCTTCTGTACTCATTTTCTAGGTGTGTTTGGAGATACTTTCTGAACTTACTCTTTTTCTTCTGTTGGATTCTCTTCATCTTCATCTTCCTCTTCTACTTCTTTTTCATCTTCTTCTTCGAAAATTTGTTCCATTGATTTGTTTTCTTCTTCCTTTGATTTTGGTCTGCCTATTTCAGCAATTGTTACGTTGATGCTTTCCACAACTTTGTTCAATCTTAAATTGTAACACTTGTATGGTTTCCTTGTACTTGAGTAACTAACAAGTATTCCTTTGTCCACACGAGAGTCAAACTTTTCCATTCTTCCATCTTCTCTTTTGATGTAGCATTTGATTCCAAAAACTCTGAAGTGCTTCAAATTTGTTGGTCTTCCTTTCCATAACTCGTAGGGAGTTTTATCAGTGTTGTTTTTTAGTAGTACTCTTTTTTGAATGTGAATTGTTGTATGCACTGCCTATGTCCAAAATGTGTCTGTCAATTTGGAATCCATTAGCATTCTTCGAGCCATTTCTTGTACTATCATGTTCTTTCTTTCAACAACTCCATTCTATTCTAGCAACAAAGAATTGCCTTTTTATTCCACGACTGCTACAATAGTCCATAAATTCCTTTGAAGTGAAATCTCCTCCGTTATCAGATCTCAAACATTTGATTCTTGAATCCATCTCATTTTCAACCATTTCCTTGTATATCTTGAAGTTTTCAAAAGCATCTGACTTGTTCTTGAGAAAGAAAACTGCAGTCATTTTTGTATAATCATCAACTAATAACATAAAGTATTTTTCTCATTTTAAGCCCTTTGTTGTAGTTGGTCCAACTAGATCAGTGTGTAGAATTTCCAGTGGTCTTGTTGCTAAATATTCCTTTGATTTGAACCTGGTCTTTGTTTTCTTTCCTTGTTGACAATGCTTGCATAAAATGTTGGTTGGTTTCATGATCTGGGGCATTTATCTGACTACTTCTCTTTTGCTAACTTTGACAAGGTTATCAAAATGCATGTGACCCATTATTCTATGTCATAACCAACTTTCATCTTCCTTTCCTAGACAACATTTTTCATTTCCAATTTCACTTAACGCATATATGTTGTTTGAAGTTCTTGTAGTTGTACTGACCAATTTCCCTGATCCTTCTTTTCTTATCTCACACTTTTATGAATCGAAAGTAAGTTTATGACCTTGGTCACACATTTGAATCACACTTAGAAGATTATGTTTCATATCTTCTACCAGTAGAACATTTTGTGCCTTTTCATTCTTGTTCCCAATTCGAACTGTGAGTTCTCCAACGATTTTGGATGAATTATCATTTCCAAAGGAGACTGATCCATTTTTTTCTTTTCGTAATGTAAGAAATTTGTCTTTATCACCTGTCATGTGTTTTGAACATCCATTGTCAACATAGTAACTGTGTTTCTTCTTCTTAGCTTGTAGAGCGACTGTGCATTCTTCATTGTTATATTGATCTTGCTTTCTTATCCATGTCATTTTCTAAGGTTCTTGTCTGTGACCGTTGTTATTATGTTAAGGTTCTTTAGGAGGGATTTTCATTCTACAATCATTGGCCACATGTCCAAAATTGTTACATTTGTAACATTTCACTTCAGTGCTCAAAGATTCAAATCTGTTGTAACTTCTTCTCTGTGTGTCACTAGGTCTACTTGAATAATCCCTTTGTGTATAACTCTCAAAGTTGTTACTGTTCTTGTTGTTAGCTCTGCAATTCACAGCTTTATGTCCAAAATTATTACATGCATAACATAAACCAAAAAATATAGTTTGATACCTAGGAGTTGAAGATCTTCTGAAAGGAGGTGCTCTTATGAATCCTTCTTCTTGTTGAGGCCTATTTGTCTGTTGTTGATTCTAAAATATGAATCTTCTTGGTGGAGTGTCCCTGTAATATTCCTTGTATATCTCCCTATCCTCTTTGATTGTTTCTACATATCTCTTTGGATTTGTTTCTTTCTTTGTTGTTTTGGATCTTGATCCCCTGTTTGATTGTATCCAATTCCAAACTTCTCAAGATGAGATTTTTTACTGTGGATAATGTCATCCAAGAACTTTTGAGCTATTTTGCATATTTTTCTTTTGAATATCCTTTATTAGTGTGACAACCTCTGCTTCCAAGTTTCCAATGATCTTGTCCTTTTCTTCTAGTTGTTATTTGAGATATTCTTCAATTCTTTTATCTTCTTCTATTTGAATCTTCAATTTTGTGATCATTTGTTCTAGTTCTCGAGTGTCCTTTGTCTTGTCTAGTTTTTCTTGTAGTTTCTTGTTTTTCTTCTTTTCTCTTCTGATAACTTCTATGACACACATTAATTCTTATCGATAGTCAACTTCTACCTCTTCAATTCTTCTTCAACTTCTTCACATTCTTCTTCGACTTCTTCATATTCTTCTTCGGAGTCTTCTTTGTCAGAGTCTTTTACTGCCATGAATAGAACTCTTCCTGTCTTATTTTCACTGACTTCATCTTCATCTGATGATGAGATGTCTTGTTTGGTGTATAATATTTTCTTGAAAACTTTCTTTGTAGTTCTTTTGCCTTTATATGTGTGTTTTCCTTTTGAGTAACCTTCATCATTTCTCTTTTTCTTATGAATACATTTGTTAGTAAAATGACCAATACCATCATAATTAAAACAAATTAAAGGGACCTTACCTCTATACCTACCGTTGGTTCCCTTGTTTAGTCTTTTGACGAAGTTGGCCACTTCTTCATCATATTCCAAGGCATCATTACTGGTGCTATATTATTCTTGTTCCTTTTTCTTTTGCTTTGATATTTTGGATGCCTTGAAGGCTGTTTGTTTTACATATGGATTTTCCTGCTCAATTCTCATTTCATATGCTGTGAATATTCCATGTAGTTCGTCCATGCTTATTGAGTCCAGATCCGATATTTCTTCTAGTGTTGATATCTTAGGGTTGAATCTCATAGGAAGAGATCTTAGTATCTTTTGAACAATTACATATTCTTCAATTTATTCTCCCAATCCTATGATTGCATTCATTGTTTCATCGACTCGTAAGAAGTAGGCTATGATATCTTCATCTTCCTTCATTTTTAGTTGTTCGAACTGACCTCTGTAAGTTTGAAGTTTGCTTCTTTGACTTTTGTATCTCCTTCATAAATATTTTTAAGCTTATCCCAAATCTCTTTAGAGGATTTACAGTGTGCAAATTTGGTGAATACCGTATCACTGAGACCACTCAAAAGTGCATTTGTGGCTTTGGAATTAATCTCACCGAGTTTTACTACTTTGTCATTTGTTGGCGGAACTGTCGCTACTGTGTATCCATCTACATTTGATTGCTAAACTTGAAATCCCTATGCATGTATATATGTACTCATCCTTATGCTCCAAAAATAAGACTTTTGTCAATCAAAATGTGGTATTCCATTTTTATATGAATTGGTACTCTCCATGATCTAACTTTCAGTGGTTAAACTGATTTCTGAAGGAACCTTCTCTGATACCAATTGTTGGATTACTGAGAGGGTGGGTGAATCAGTAATAGAGCAATTTAATCCCTTTTTACCATATAATCCAAGTGTTATATCAATGAAGCATTATCATCCAATAACTATAGAGTAAATAAGCAATGAACAAATGAAAAAACATACACATACACAGTACACCAGTGTTTTACATGGAAACCCAAATCAGGAGAAAACCACAAAATGTTTTTTCTTATATGTCTTGAAGAATTACATTCATTGGAAGCACCAACTTTCATTATTTTCCAGCTGCAACTGGAAAGAGGCTCCAACCCCCTAGTTTCTCAGGCTACAACCTGAGGGAAGCTACAACTCCCCAATTCTTTGGCTACAACCAGAAGGAGGCTACAACCCCCTATGTTCTTCGGCTACAATAGGAAGATGGCTACAACCACTTGTCCTTGCCCCATCCTGCCACCTTTAAGTAGAAGTAGAATGATGGAACCACTTTCAACCTGTCACTGAGATATACCACTGTAAACCTGTACCAATAAATCTAAACCATGCATCAACCTATACCTCAACCTATAATCAGCATGTACCATAAACAAGTGCATCAACCATGCACCAACTTGTACCAAATAACCTGTAATCAATCTGTACCATAAACAAGTGCATCCAACCATGTACCAAGTATGTACCAATCATGTGTCAACTACTCATCAAATATGACTCATCAATATGTACCAACATCATCACCTATACATCTCATGTATCTGCCAACTCATCAACTACTTGTCTCAACCATGTACTCAACATGTACCTCAATCAAAATCCCTCATCAATTTCATCAGCCAAATCTAATTTTTAGCTTTGTAATAGAACTGGTGTATATGATCACATTCCTCCAAACCTTCCTTAACTTGAACAACAAGAGATTATCATTTTCATCAAACTTTTCTTTAGTCTCACATGCCTAGTTTTGGATTAGTCAACAACCCTAACTTGAAGTAATCATAACTTTGTACATGTAATGTATAAAAATATGAAACTGATACACAATGTTCTCTAGTGTGTTTTATGCAATTCATCTAGGTTTCACTACTTGGAACCGCTCAGAAAATGATTTATAGCAAAAATGACATACCTTGCTGAATTTTGGCTTATTCTAGAGAATGACATTGTAGAGCATGCCTTGCACGGAATATTTGTTGAATTGATCTGAAAAGGTTACATAGAATACTAAAAACTATACCCTAACCAACACATTTGGGTTCACTAAATTTGGATCTATTATGAAGAAGTTATGACGTTTTTACCCAAAACACATGTTTTTTACTAGTTTCGGGACTAGCCACAAACCCTATTTTCCATGGAGTGTAACTCCCAAAATACAATGACCCACATGCTGAATTTTTTACCAGAGATACTTGGATAGGTTTTCTCAATGGAATATAATTTTCACGGTCTGAATCATTATAGAAAAAATGTTATATCAAAAATGGTGAGATGACCTGTAAATAACATACCTTAGAAAACACCATCAAAAGAATTTATTCTTCCTTGCATTTCGGCCTTCTTTTTTTCACCTTCCCTCATAATTTCGACTTAGATATCCTTGGTTACCTCAAACACCTATATATATTCAATATGCTCAATTTTGATTAAAATGAGAGAGCCTTGCCTCTTATTTATACTCTCCAAGTAGCTTCCTTAAAAACATCTTCTAGGTCACTTGGCCCCACTTTCCTTATTTTAGGGTTAATCCACTTCTAATTTTTCCATTAAATTTATTATTGAAATAATTTATTTTGTATTCACTTTGAATTATAATACACTCATTACTTCACTTTTTTATTTACCTTTTAAGATCTCTTAAACCACTTTGACTACATTGACTTTTTCGGGCTTCTAGATGACATATGAAGGTCCTCCAACTTCGTAAGGTCATAACTCTCAAACTGTGAGGAGTTATGTGACGTTCCACATACCACCAGAAATGGAATGATAAGAACTATCCATCTAGGATAGTTTACCTGACAAATGCATTGTCCTTCATCTCATTATTCCACAATTAAGCATGGGTTCTCTTACTCCTCAAAGCGTCTTCCCGTGAGGGCTTTCGCCATAAGGGGATCACTTTGGAGTTCATCCATATTTACTTCTTATCAACCATGACAAGACAATAATGAGTCATCTTTACATCAAACAATCTTGGGTCCATTACCTAAACCTTTGTGCTGCGAAGCTTTCTTCAAGGGTTGACATCAATGACAACCAACCTTAATCAACAGATGTTGTATTTTTCTATATTTCTACAAATATGGACTCTCCCCATGTTAGGATTTGAACTATTGGGATTTTCCATATATCTACACATATGGACTCTCCCCGTGTTAGAATTTGAACTATTGAGCTACTTGTTGGAGGGTTGCATATATTTATGCCTAGGGAAATCGTCTTTTTCTTAGCTATCTAGGGCTTGCGTCATCCAAATTTGTATTATTTAGATTTACAAGTTTTCTCTTCCAGGGATACCTTGGATGATATCAATTATTGTGTTCAAATAGATTTACATTTTAGAGGGTTTTATTTGCATCAATAAGTTATGGAATGGAATCTCCATCTCTTTCATGTGGATGTTTCAAGATCTCCTCATAAAATTTAGTTTCCATGGATTTATTGTTGACTATATAGCATGCTCTTAGAATTTATGCCATTGGATAGTCTATTAAGAAAACCACGATTCACATCTTTTTTGTTTTTGTTAAACATGTTTATCTGATTTGACTAC
The DNA here is from genome assembly GCA_009831015.1 of Picea engelmannii. Classification (NCBI taxonomy): domain Eukaryota; kingdom Viridiplantae; phylum Streptophyta; class Pinopsida; order Pinales; family Pinaceae; genus Picea; species Picea engelmannii. Next base: position 139,029 of record ML795737.1, on the reverse strand, counting down.
TAGAGTGATCCCTTCATTACATTTTTTTCAACATTTTATGGATTTTGTGTATTTTGCCATAAATCATATCTACCTTTGATTATATATAAAAATATATATAAAAAAATATATAGAAGGAATTACGATTTCAAAAATCGTTTTACTTATTCTATATTTTATTTTAAAAGCATAACACAAATTAGATAATATGCCACAAATATTAGGCTTACGTGCGGCTATCCTATCCAAACTCTATGACATCATAGCTCTTTTGTTGTGTTACTTTTTATATCTTTCATACACAAGATATGGAATAATCATGCATTGTATTTTGCATGGTATATAATTCATTGAATTTTCTTTTCATGGTTGAGATTTGATACATTTCTGACATTTAAATAAATTTACTCCTAGATCATAAGCTCAATGTGTCACATGGTTGAGAAAAGTTCTTCTAAATAATTTTGTGGTTGATTATCGTCAATTAAATTATGTTTAACTCACTGGTTAGATTATATATATTAGCTCCAAATTTTGGAGTTTGGTTTTTCATCCTTTGAAAGGTAGTTATTAGTTTAACATAATTGAAATATTGTCAGCTTCAAAATTTCATCTATAATAGCCCGATGATTTACGGAATATAATAGTCGGACGATCTCTAAAATTGTACGGGTATAATTCATGATATTAATGATAAAGTTTTCAAAGTTTTGGAATTGAAATAGTATAAGTTGTTGTTTACATACGAGATAATGGAAACGAATGTTATTTGACTTCATATTTAGGGGTTTTAGGTCTAGTAAATATGGAAATGATGATATGTTATTAGAAAAACTATTTGGGACCAAAGGTAGATAACCTCTTAACAATTCATTGCAAACGTGATGAACAAATGTGTAAGGAAACTTGGGATGCGATCAACCTTGAACATGACATTGAATTCGTTGTACGTTGTGGAACAACAGAGATAATACTCATCCAAGAATCTCAAGCGACCATGAAAATATAGATATAAGTTTTGATGTCTCTTAAATAATAAAAATAGTAGATAATCTCGAACATTTACAGTGTACCATCTATGTTGGGAAAATGCTTGGCAACGATTATAACATGATATTTCAAATTATGAAGAAGAAAGAATTAGGGAGTCTTCCCTCAATTTTTCAATCAAAATATTTTTGTTCAATCAAAAGAGACATAGACAATGTTTTCATAAAATATTTTGATGAAACCCAGTAATAAAATATATAGATTTTAAAAATTGTAATTTCTAAATTTAATCAAAATTCCTGCCAAATAATGTAGAGAGAATTGGCTGCAACACACACAATTACAATATGCACCCTATTATAGAATGTACAACAGAAAAGAAAAACAAAAAAAACTTTTTCCGAATAATAAGGAAATCCACTAGAAACTAAAACACTAGAAAACCCACAAATTTCAATACCATTCATTTATTAATTCAATGCAGAGAACACGTTTTCTATATTACATCGTGCCTAGGATAAAAGACAACCATGAATTGCTTCTTCTATGGCTGAAAAAAACTACGAAATCGTCCAAAGAGTAATGGTATGTGTGTATGGGACGAGATTTTGTTTCGCCCTTCCTGCGTGCTCACCCAACCTGGAATCTTTCTCTCTAGTCCACCTTCTACGATTTCCTTACTTTGTGGTTCACCAACCCCTTCAAAATAGAGCTCCATTTCTTTTTAAAACTCCTCCCTGGCTTTGAAACGATTTGTCACTCCAAGAATGAGTTGTTACCCACACCGTCCCGCTGCCTTCTGGACCGCTTCAACTTGATTTTGGCCTCGGGTCACACTTCATCCTTTAGCCACGGGTTCTTTTACTTAACGGTAGTTGTGACTCATCATGAACGCATGCCAGGGTGGAAAAATCAAATGCGTGAGGCCACACTGTTGCAAATGAAGAAACATTGTGAAACTTGTAAAATTTCACTATACATAGGAGTTTGAGCATAAGTTTCAACACGAGTTTCAACATGACACTTGTAAAATTTCACTATACATGGCAGTTTCAATATGTGTTTCAGCACGAGTTTAAGCATGACACTTGTAAAATTTCACTATACCTGGGAGTTTCAGCATGAGTTTCAGCATGACAGATGTAAAATTTTACTATATGTGCGACAGTTTCAACACGAATTTCAACATACACAAGAGTAGTTGCATGAGTAACAACAATTCAAATTCATAGAAAAATTATTAAATAAAATGGACCACTAACACAGTCCTTATTCGACTTATTGTCTAATTTGTGGAATAGAAATATTTTTCAGTGATGCGGATTGCCTGAACCCAAGGATGCTCCTGCATCAGAAACCCCTGGTAAGAGAAACATGAGCTCTAGCTCATGTGCAGATCACTGCTAAAGTGAAGAGTTATGCACATGTGCTAACTGATCTTCATTCACCCACGACGCATCCTTTGGCGCTCGATTCTTCTACTTGATCAAATATTCCATGTACTCCTTCCGGCAAGTCTTCTTACCAATTCTGGTAGCAAAAATCTCTTCAATATACTCCTCAGATTTAATTGGTAGATGTTTTTCCCATTCGTTGAGGGTACCTTCATCTTCTCTTTTTTCCCCTTCATGAAACTCATAGAGTTCAGTAACATTGAATGTAGGAGATATGTCAAACTTATCCAGAATTTCCAGCCGATAAGCATTATCGAAGATCTTTTTCAGAATTTGACGTGGACCTATCTTCTTGTATTTGAGTTTATTGCATGTGCCTCTAGGAAATCGCTCCTTCCTCAACTGAGCCATGACCATATCACCCTCTCAGAATACCGTCCATCTGCTATGTTCATCTTCTCTTTGTTTATAACTATCATTGTTGGTCTATAATTTATCATTTACCTGTTATTGTAATTCATGCATATTGTATCATTCGCATCAGGACTCTTCTTTCCTCCCAAATCCAACAATGCAACCAAATCTACCACACCTTTTGGTGATCATCCATAAAAATATAAAATGCACTCTTTCTCGTAGACTCATTAAGAAAATAATTATATGTGAATTCATCTTGGGCTAAAGCCAAATCCCATTGACTAGGATTCTCTCCACTTAAACTTCTCAACAAATTTCCTAGAATCTTGTTCACTACTTCTTTATGACCGTTTGTTTGAGGATGATATGTTGACCTGTGTAAGAAATCAGAGCATAAATTTTTTCAAGAGTGTCCTCCAAAAATGTCCAACAAATATGGTATCATGATCTAAAGTAATACTCTATGGAAGTCCATGCAATCGAACCACCTCCTTGAAAAACAATGAAGCTACCTCACTAGCATCACTAGTCTTCTTACATGCTATAAAGTGTGCCATTTTTGAAAATATATCCACAACTTCCATTGCTGAGTCATGTTTTCTCTATGTCATAGGTAATTCTAAGACAAAATCCATATTGATATCCTCCCAAGGTCCTTTGGGTACTGACAATGGAGTATAGAGTCTCATGTTCTGACCTTTTCCTTTGGCTAGTTGACATATCCTACAACTTTCAACAAAATTTCAAACATATTTATTAATACTAGGATAAAAATATCGCTCCTTCACCAAGGTTGTGGTCTTATCAATCCCAAAAATGTACTCCTAAACCACCACTATGAAACTCTTTAATGAGATTTAGCCATATCGAACTTATGGGAATACATAACTGTTGAGTTTAAGAAATAATCCTTCCTGGATATGGTAGTCGAGATACAATGTCCGTGTGAACATCAAGGCTCCTTACATTCCTTCTACTCTTCTGCGAAATATGCATATAATTCATACAATGTCTTTAGACAATTTAGGCTTACCACTTCTGCTGACATGGTATTGAGTAACGCTATCCTCCGAATTAATGCATCAACTACCTTAATGGACTTCCCAGACTTGTGTTTCAACACAAAAGAACAACTTTGCAAGAATTCTACCCATTTATTATGCTTTTGATTTAACATACCTTGGTTGTTAATGTAGTGTAGATATTTTTTATTTGTGAACAAGACAAACTCCTTCGGTAGTAGATAATGTCACCATTTCTTCAAATCTTACACAATAGTATAAAATTCATAATCATAAATAGAGTACTTCTTTCTAGACTAATTCAACTTCTCACTAGAAAATGCAATGGGTATGCCTTCTTGACTTAGAACTGTTCCAATTGTTGTTCCACTAGCATCACAATCAACCTAATTTTTTTTATTAAAATATGATAATTGCAATATTGGTTGCGTTGTTATCCTTTTCTTCAATTCTTCAAATGACTTCTCTGCTGCTACAATCCACTTGAACACTCCTTTATTCATACATTTTGTAAGAGGCACACATATTTGGCTAAAGTTCTTGATGAATTTCTAGTAAAACCTTTTCAATTCATGGAAATTCCTCACATCGAATGTGCATCTTGGTGTTGTCCATTCAAGGATATCCTTCACTTTCTCAGGATCCATTTTCAGTCCTTCCTTTGAAACAACAAAACCCAAGTACACTAACTCTCACTTCATGAATGTACACTTCTTGATGTTTATCAATAGTTTCGCTTCTTTTAAACACTGTAAAAATTCTCTCACATGCTCAATATGCTTTGTTATGCTCTTGCAAAAAATAAACATATCATCCAAATATGCAACCACAAACTTACCCAAAAATGGCTTCAAGACTTCGTTCATCAATATCATGAACATTATGGGTGCATTAGTTAACCCGAATGGCATTACAAACCAATCAAACAATCCATATTTTGTCTTGAATGAAGTCTTCCATTCATCACCTTCTTTGATCTGAATCTGGTGGTAACCACTCTTCAAATCAATTTTTGAAAAACATTCTGAACCACTCAAGAAATCCATATGGTCATCCATTCAAGGAAATGGAAACTTATACTTGATAGTGATCTTGTTTATTTCACATGCATCAATACACATTCACCAATCCCCTATTTTCTTTGGATTCAACACTACTGGTAATTTACAAGGACTTAGGCTTTCTCTAATCAGTCATCTATCAAGTATCTCTTGCACTTTTCTATTCACCTCTTCACTCTCTGTTGGATTCATCTTGTAAGGTGCTTTATTATGTAAACTCGATCTAGGCATTAAATCAATTTGATGATAAATACTTCTCACCGGAGGAAATCGTTTTGGTAGATCATTAGCAATAATATCCTTAAACTCATCTAGAAACAACTTTATTTCTATAGATACAACATTTGTATTTTCTACACCTTTCAATTCTTTCAAAATCACTGCTAAACATAATGCTTCTTTTCTTTCTTCCTGTAAAATTTATTTAGTAGAACATAACATGATTATGTTGCTACTTGTGTTTATATCAACACAATTTCTTGTTGATGCTACTATATCCTCCAACATTGGTGTTAATTAATATCGTTTTCCATCTTTATTGAACTTATATGTGTTTTCCTTACCACCATGGTAAACTTGTCGATCAAATAACCATGGTCTTCCCAATAATATGTGACACACATCCATCTCAATCACATCACATAACACTTGTTCCTGAAAACTCCCTATTTGAAAAATCAATAAACATCGTTTAGTCACAATCACCTGTTTTCCCTTTTTCAACCAAGAAATAGGATAAGGGTTCAGATGGTTCAACCTTGTCAAGTTCATTTTTTTCATGACTTCAATGGATACCAAATTTTTTATACTTCCTCCATCTATAATCAGGTTACAAAATTTTCCTTGAACCTTACATTTTGTTTTAAAAACTTCCTTTCATTGTTTTGGTTCCTTTGCTTCTTTTTGTTCAGATTTAAGCAACACTCTTTGAAATAACAAGTTCTCACCTTTTTCTTGTTTAATAATAGTCACATTTTCTCCAACTACTAAAGCTATGACAACCTATGTCACTTGTGTTCATGCTTCATCTCTTCTTCCTGAAGTTTTCTTTTATGGACATTCAGACTTCTTGTGTCCCTCTACACCACAGTGTTTACAAGTAATTACATACCTTCCCTTTCCTCTTATGAATCCTCTGCCTCTACCAGCTCCATTTCCTCCTCTTCCACCTTGACCACTGTTAGATTCTTCTTCCTTTTCTTTTCCTTTAGTAGTCCTTATTTTATTTCGTCCTTTGGAACCTCTTCCTCTACCTCTAGGTTGTATTTTCCTCTCAATATTTTATTCTACCTTCAGGGAAACTTGACAAGCTTCATCAATAGTGTGGAAATAGTGTGTGCTCATTTCAACTTGAGTCAAATACTTTAACCCATTTACATTCCTTTCAACTCGTTGGAATTTTGGTTCTTTGAGACCTACTATGAGTGACATCCTAAAGAATTCTTCAGTGTATTCGCAAACAAGTGTCTCCCTTTGTCTGAGGTTCTGGACTTGTCAGAACAAATTCTTTTGGTAATCAACAGGAAGAAACTTATCTTTAGTCTTTGGAACCATCTTCTTCCAAGTTATGATTTTATCCAAATGATTATTCACTCTATCCTTCTACAACATATACCACCATATTATTTCACGGCCTTTCAGTTTCGTAACACCAATTCTTACGCGATTTGGATCCTGGACATTTTCATACTCGAAGTATCTTTCAAGTTCTCCAATCCAGTCAATGAGAACATCAACTCTCAAACTACCATCATAACATGAAACCTCAACCTTTGCGCTACCTCTCTTACTCAAATATGAAATCATCCTAGTTGTTTCGTCTCTTTCATCACCATCCCATTTGTCTTTGATTTCTTATTCTAGCTCTGAGTATACTTCATCATCTCCATTCCTACAATTTTCCAACTCCTCTATTCTTCTTCTCAAATTTTCTAGTTCTCTATTTCTTCCACCTTCCCTTCCTGCTCCTCTCCTTCCTTCTCCTCTCCTTTGTGACAACATTCCTCCAAGTTATATGTGTCTCACCAACATCCACAGACCTCACACTAGTTTTGTAACGAAACTTGACCTTAATCACTCTTGCTGAGCTGTAACGAAACTTGAACTTAATCACTCTTGCTAAGCAACCACCACGAACATGTATTTTGTAACCCATCTCATAGACGCAGATTAAGTGCTAATCCCAAGGCATAAAAGGGCTCTAATACCACCTAATGCAAAGCGAATTGGCTACACCACACACCCAACTACAGAATACATGACGGAAAATAAAAACACAAATACATTTTCCAAATAATAAGGAAATCCATTGGAAACTAAAACACTAGAAAACCCACAAATTTCAATCTCATTTGTTTATTAATTCAATACAGAGAATATATTTTCTATATTACATCATTCCTGCACTAAAATATAGCCATGAATTGCTTCTTGTGTGGTTGAAAACTATTACAAAATCATCCAGAGGGTAATGGTATGTGTGTATAGGCTGAGATTTTGTTTCTCCCTTCCTGCGTTCTCACTCAACCTGGAATCTTTCTCTCCATTCCACCTTCTATGATTTCCTTACTTTGTGGTTCACCAACCCCTTCAAAATCGTGCTCCATTTATTTTTAAAACTGCTCCTTGGATCTAAAACAATTTTCCTCCACTCCAAGAATGCGTTTTTTACCAAAAGGTCCCTATGTCTTCCTGACCACTTCAACTTCCTTTCAGTCTCAGGTCACACTTTCTCCTTTAGCCACGAGTTCTTTTACCTAACTGTATATATGACTCATCATGAATGCATGCCAGTGTGGAAAATTCAAATGTGTGTGGCCACAGTGTTGTAAATGAAGAAACATCATGACACTTGTAAAATTTCACTATACGAGGGAGTTTCAGCATGAGTTTCAGCACGATTTATAGCATGACACTTGTAAAATTTCACTATACGAGGGAGTTTCAGCATGAATTTCAGCACAATTTATAGCATGACACTTGTAAAATTTCACTATACGTGGCAGTTTCAGCATGAGTTTCAGCATGAGTTTCAACATACACAAGAGTAGTTACATGAGTAACAAGAGTTCGAATTCATAGAAAACTGACTAAATAAAATGGACCGCTAACATAGTCCTTATTCAACTTATTGTCTAATTTGTGGAATATAAATATTTTTAGGTGCTACATATTTCCCAAGCGCAAGGATGCTCCTGCATCACCAAACATATAAAAATAATAATTATATTTACTATATGTATGCATAATTCTATTCTAATTAAACACATCCTACATCCTTTTAGGGTCTCCACACAATAACATCTCAAATTCAAGCTTGAATACATACCTCACAAATGCGAGATTTTTTAGTCACTACAAGGAGAACACTTTATAGTGGAGGTTTTTACTGACCCCCCCCCCAAAAAAAAAAAAAAAAATGGAAAAAAATTATCCCTTACATGTTTGTAGTGGAGGTGTTTTGTGGAGGCAGGAAGGTGGAGGTTTTTGCAGAGGTTTTAACATTGGTGTTTGTAAGTCAACCAACCACACTGGTGTTCTTACAAAACATAATACTCTTGTGTGTCTACTGATTCTCTTACAAAACATAATACCATGGTTATTAACAAATAAATCTCATTGATAACCTCTATTAACATAAAATACTAAAATATCATTTTTTATTTTATAAAAAATAAAATGCATTGTGGTGCTCTCCAATAAAAAATCACATTGATTCATGTATAATGAACACATCAGAACTTATTAGAACAGTTGATTACTAAACAAAAAAATCAATTTAAAAACCATAACCTTAATGGTTCTCTTAGAAGCCAATGCATCCCCTGTGTGTTTTGATAATAAAAAATGTAATAGTGCATCTTACTACCGAGCACATTATATAAGAGAATTGGTGCACTATATGTTGTATAAAGAATTGAAAAAAAAAGTTAAAAAATACAACGTGCATGTTTATCATCAGTATGCTAAAACAAAAAAAATGAGTGAGAACTTTATATTTTCAAAATTTATGTGTTTACAAATGAAGCCCCTAATCATTATTTCATTCTTTTTCCAAATTTTAGAGGGGAGATTCATGCAAGAGAAATTTACGAGCAAAAGTATTTGGAGTGGGTATAGTTTTTTTAAGAGACAAATTTACATACAAATTTGCAGAGGAGAAATTTTAGGTATGTGATTTTATTCTATTCATCATATCAATCATTCTCCTATTTGATTCAAACAAATTTCAGTGCATTTTCCAAAAAATAAAAGGGTTTCATAGTTACATTCATTATTGGAAGCCCTAGCTTCCTTGTTGTTTCTCTTTGTTTTCCTCCCTATATTTCACAACTAGTTTTTTTTAAGCAATAGATTTTTGTAGGGTTTCTTTACTTGTATAAGGGAAATTGGGTATTTTTTGTAACGAGATCACTCTTTGCATTGGATCCCAAACCCTATCGCTATCAATTCTCTTAAAAAAAAACGTTTATGTGTTTTGCGATGTGCCCTATACATGAATAACACACTGGTGCACATGTCCCTGCCAACAACACCATGGATTTTAAAACAAAAGTAACCTTGTAATAAGTCATTGGTGCTTCTGTTACTTTATAGAGAAAAGATGCATATACATATTATTAATGCACTGATGCGTACTATTTTATTATGCACACCAAAATCTTATTTTGTAAGAAAAAAAGTATTGTTTATATCTGTTGACTCCTTTCTTCTTTTTTTATATAATATTGTTGATAGAAGTTCAAGGAAAACAACTTATTGCAGTGAACATGATGGTAGCTCATCTCAACAAGAGAACAAGGGAAGTTATTTAAGTTGTATTAAAAATTTAACACATTTAAATTATATGTAGGTTTAAATTAATGGTGTATGTTGGTTAAGACATGTCATGGGAATTCTAAGGGACAAATGAGGGAAAAACCAACACATGTTGGTTGGGATGTCCAAAAAGTTGTGCAATGGGATGGTAAAACAAATGAACATAATCGTATCATAGGACGATCCATCCCAACAATTACAAAATGCATCAGAGGTATGTAATCATTAATTTATTCTTTTTCTTACATTGAATTTAATTATTGCATGAGATTCCATAGGCATGTAAAAAAATAGGAGTTCCCAGGAGGTTACCTATCCTTGCACTACTCTATCCCAAGCGCATACCTATCCCATCACTACTTTAGCCCAAGTGCACTTAATTGTAGATTTTTTATCGGATCTGGTGCGTTAACGTTGTAAGAACGTACATAATACCACTAGGAAATTATTACATGATGGTTGTAATTAAAAAATGAAGATGAAATTACAATACATTCCCCATAAAAATGGTGAATATCATGGTTTATCAAAACCATAGGCTCGAAAATGTTGATTCAGTGGAAAAGGTGGATCACCACCAAGATCCACCAAAATCAGTTCTCCCCCCTTAGGAAGAAATGGTCCCCATTTTGTTAAGTTCCCTCAGGATATGGGGAAACTTTTGTTGAATCTAAACCTTGGTGAGTTGCTTACCTTGTTGAAGTAATTGTCCTGCTTGTCCTTGGGATTAACCTCTTGAAGGATGTCATGAACCTATTGTTGGAGGTGTTGGATCCATTTAAAAAATCTGGTTACATGATCTACTATGTTCTAAGTGTGGGAGGACTCTGCTAATGAATATGCAATAGGAAGAGCTATATCAATGGGGGTTAATGGTTGGAACCTCAATCATACCTAAAAAGGGTCGTGGTCAATAGAGTTATGAAGGGATATATTATAACTATGTTGAACATATGGAAGCCTCTTATTCCTTGGAAGGGAACATATATAGACTGGACCATTAGGTAAGGGTGTAACACACCCGACCCCTAAATACCCTTTCTAGGGATGAGGCATCAAATGTTTCCTCGTTCAAATCATATCAAATAATATCTTTGAGGTCTTCATCCTCTTCTACTTTTTTGTGGCTTTCTAACGACTATTACCCACTCTAATCCTACCACTAGTTTGCAAGATACGACCTCCTGAAGTTATCTGGGCATTATTAGTTGGGATCTTTGGCATTCGGTGTTGAACACCCGTTTTCTTACTACACACATACTCCGTGAAGTCCTGAAATCTCTCCACGTGGCCTTGGCCATTTGGCGATCGATGTTCGGCGTTATACGTTTCAAATTTCGCTAATCGACATTTGACATTCGGAAATTGACGAGTGTCGTTCTACATTTCAACATTTGGTAATAGACGATCGACGTTGATCGTTTTGGCATTTGGAAATTAACGATCAACGTTGAAATTTTCGGCATTCAGAAATCATCGGTCGACATTGAAATTTTTGGCATTTGGAAATCATCAATCGATGTTGAACATACCTCTACTATGCTATGCCACAAATCTTTCGAACTCCCGAAGTTCCAGATTCTCGGAGTCCCAGTAGCATCACCAATCACATTGGCCAGCGGGCACAAACCTAAGGTTGAAACATGGTGAGGGAAAATGGTGACACATGTCCTCATTATGAGGTGACAGGTGTCATGCTCTAATAGGCATAAAGGGTCTATGAATTGTGCATGTCCCAGTGACACATGACACCTTAGTTGTGGGTCCACGTCACCCTCGATGACATATGTGAGCCATGTCAGACCCAGACATACAACCTTCTAACTTCTTTTAAATCTCATGATGAAGGTCTGTCCACATAGATCCATATATCCATGACTCCCATTACTTCACAAATCTGGGATTTCAGAGCTCATTAACTCCTCACATCATGAATCCCCCGAAGATCCAAGTCTCTGGACTCTCGAATCTAGCACCACATGTCCTCATCCTGTCAACGGTTGAGATTCACTTAGTCGTTTGTGACTTCATAATTTTTTACACTTTCAAGACCCTTGGTCAATTTCCTCTGGAGTACCAAGTCTCTGGACTATAGGATCTCCTTCCACATAGCCTCTCATCCAATGGCTCTAGTCCAATGGAAAACATTTGATAGGGGACAAGAGGGGGCCATGTGTCGATCCACAACGTGTTCCCAGTTGGATTGGAGGTTAAGAGGGGTTATAAATGGAGTCCTTAGATCGACGGATGAGAGGGATCCTGAAGGATCCAAGGATCGATGGTCTACATCAATTTGCAAATTTGGCATTTAGGAGTTCAGTGTGTATCTTCCAGCTTCCTCTATGGAGATCTGAATCTCTGAACCATGCCCGATCTATCACCACATGCACCTAGCATTCATGACCATGATTTAATCCGGCTTGTAGAGATCCGAGAAAACTTGCATATCCCTATGTCTTCACATTCATACCGTCGAATACCCAAACTTATGGATAGTCGTTGATCTGTGGACACACATCACTATATTCTCAATGGTCCTTATTAACTTTGCGACTCCAACATTTGGAAGTTTCAGCGCTAGACCACTACTATTCTCCTAGAGTGGAACTTCATCGAAGTACTTAACACTACCCCTTACTAAGTCTGATCTAATGGCTGAGAGGGATCTCCACTAAATTCCCATATCCACGACCCTCATCAATTCATGACTCCACCCTTTGAATTTTTTTGAGGGTTGTGGAGTCATAAGTCCCAATGTCCCGAAGCCAAAGTAACTTCACTCCTTTCAAACTTAGTGAGGGGTTTCCAACCCTGGGTCATATGGGATCATATTGAGGTCCTAAGATACAATCAACTCTTATTCGATACTTGATTAAGAACATGGGTATGAGCCCTCGGTCACATGGGTGGAGGTTCTAAAGGAAACACCCTTCTCCCACAGAGTTGAACTTGACATTCCCGCTAAGGTAAACTCAAAAGGTTGACAGGACTTAGATGTCTCAGTTAATCCTACCTCAACTCTCCTGCGGATTCACATCCCATAACTCTCTAGTAGCTAAACTGAGTTAAATCAAATACCATGTAAATATAGAAGTTTATAGAAGAAAATGAGCATTTATAATAACTGTTCAAACACTTCATTGAGACTTAACCATAAACATTGTCATTTAATCATCGCATCCAATGTATTACATAGAGTATGAAAATACTTATCAGAACTGGAAAATGTGAAGCGACTGCTAAAAGGGGTGCCTTTTTCCACCCAACTATAGGCTCAACCACTCTTGATGGATTTATCGATGGCCACCCCCGAGCTATACCATGATGTTCTGAGAAGGATTATTTATCCTTGCTCCATGACAGTCAGGGATGGAGGTTACTCTCCTCCTCCCACAGGATCTTGGCAATTGGTTTATCTACACCAAGCAAGGAGGTTTGTGTGAGAACGTCCTCAGTCACTCGCCAACCTCATTTATAATCTTGTAGCGAGACCCTGCCCCTGGCTTCTTACAACCAAAACGATATTGTTTCTCATATTTTCTCTCAACTTCAGAGTTAAAGGCATGCTCTCTTCTCTTCTGGAGATTGTTTTCTCTACTCTGCTTCCTTGTAGATGTGCCTCTATCTCCCGAATTACTTCATTTCTTTCCTTCCTCAGCAAGGTTGCATGGGTATGAATCCCCAACTTGTGGTTAGGCCTAGAAGCCTCACATATGGGTACCCTACCCCATCTCCTCATTAACTCTTCAGGAGGTCCTTCCAACTACCATCTTGACTGGTAATTCATTTCTGGGTCAAAGGAATGTTGAGAAATTACACCCAGTAGGTATTGGTTTGGTGAGGGTCATCTCAACCATTATTGGTTTCCCTCACCATCTCTCTCATATCATCCATGGTCTATCTTGGAAAACTCCACCCCTTCAACAATTCTGCAACACATATCCAATTTCTATTAATAACAGAAAATTCATACATTGACCCCTTTATACAAAGGTTCATCAAATCAAACATTCACACATATTTAGTCTTCCATAGTCACTTGGTCAGTTATAGTTATATTTACAAACTAGGGGAAACATGGGTATTACAATCCCCTCCCCCTTAAAGGAGAATCATCCTCGATGTTCTATCTGTCGATGTGCTATGTATGTACAGAAGTAAAAACAAATGGATATGCAAGTTTCATGGAATATTCCATTTCTCATGTAGCCTCATCTGGGCCAAAGTGTTTCCACTTCACCTTCACCTGTGCAATGGTTCTTTTCCTCAGTGTGGTTTCCTTCTTGTCTATTATGCATTGAGGTTTTGGTAGGAATTCTCCCTTGGGTTCCATCTGAATCACGGACTAGTCAATAATATGATTAGAATCATGTACATACTTATTTAATAAGGAAACATGGAAAACATTATGTTCCTTCATTGTGGGAGGAAGTGCTAGTCGATAGGCTACTGGTCCCACTCTATCCAAAACTTCAAAGGGTCCACAATACCAAGGTGCCATCTTGGCACAAGCTTCCATCCTCAAAGAGATTTTCCTGGGTCTAACTTGAAGATACACATGATCCCATGCTTTGAACTCTCTAAGAGTCCTTTTCATGTCTGCATAGCTATTTTGTCTATCCTAGGCTATCATCATATTTTATCCAATATGAATTACTTGTTATTCCATTTCCTGTAGCATATCTGGCCCAATTGTAACTCTATCTACTGGATTGTTCCAGCTAATCAGAATGTTCCATTGTCTTCCATAGAGGGATTCAAAAGGGCTCATTTTTAATGAATCTTGATAGCCATTGTTGTAGAATTTTTTTGTTAGCGGTAGGTAGTCCTCCCACTTCTTGGGTTGATGCATTACATGCATCCTCAACATGTCTTCTAGCACTTGGTTTATCCTCTCTATCTTCCCATCATTTTGAGGGTGATAGGATGTACTAAAGAGAAATTTTGTTCCAAAACCAACAAATAGAGATTTCCAAAAGTTTGAAGTAAATTTTGTATCTCTGTCGAATATAATTTCCTTAGGCATGCCATGCAGTATAAATATCTCTTTCATGAAAATTTTGGCAATATCTGTTTGCTTGAAAGTTGACTTGACGGGTATGAAGTGTGCAACCTTACTCAGTTTGTCCACAACTACCATGATGTCATTGTTTTTCTTGGTTGATATTGGTAATCCCCTGATGAAATCCATGGAGATGGTTTCCCATTTCCAATCAGGAATTGGTAGGGGATGCAAAAACCCTGTTGGGTGTCGGTGCACTTCCTTGAATTTCTAACATTATAGACACTTAAATAAGTAATCAACTATGTCATTTTTCATTATGAGCCAATAAAATAGTTTCCTAGTGGTTGTGATCATTTTTTGATAACCGGTATGACTAGTATATGGTCTTTTGCGTAGTTCATCCATTATGAACCTCTTCAAGTCATCATAATTCAGAATATACAACATGCTCTTGTAAGTTAGCAGGCCATCATTAAGCATCTGATAGCCTTCGTACTTCATCCCGCTAGGCTCTTGCTTTAGGTATGATGTCACGGTCTTGAAAAATGCATCCGTTTCTTGTGCACTTTTGACTCTCTCTTTGATGTCTGATTCCTTGGTGCTTACAACTGCCAAGTGAACCACTTTCATACTTATACTATGGGCATCAACCACCCTATTCTCCTTTTCTTTGATATGTTTGATTTCTAAATCAAGCTCACTAAGGAGAGCTATCCACCTAGCTTGTCTAACATTGAGTTTTGGTTGGTCAAACAAATACCTCAACCCACTATGATCTGTCATAAGTACAAATATTCTACCTAAGAGGTAATGCCTCCACATTTTTAAAGAATGCACTATGGCAACCAAATTCCATATTGTGGGTCACATAATTGACTTCATGCTCATTCAATTTTCTGGATTCATAGAAAATCACATGTCATTCTTGTGTAAGGACTCCTGCAAGCCCTTCCTTGCAGGGATCTGTACACACAAGGAAGTCCTTGTTTAGGTCTGCAATCTTCAGTACAGTCGCATTGGTTAGAAATTATGTCATCTCTTGAAATACTTCTTCACATTCTTATGTACAAATCAATTTGATCCCCTTTTCTAAAGGGAGGTCATTGGGAAACCAATCTCATAGAATCCCTTTATGAACCTCCTATAGTATCCTGCTAGGCCCATAAAGGATCTGATATCAGATACATCCTTTGGGTTAGGCCAATCCATGATGTCTTTAATATTGTCAGGATTAATTGCCACTCTTTGCTCAGAAATAGCATGGCCTAAGTAATGCACTTGTTTTTGGAAAATGTCACACTTACTAAGATTAGCATACAGCTGATGTTTTCTTAGTTCTTCCCTATTCTTGGAATATATTAGGATATCATCACTGAAAACCAACACAAACATATCAAATAAATTTATGAATATGTTATTCATCAAGCACATAAAAGTGGCTAGTGCATTGGTAAGCCCAAATGGCACCACCACAAATTCATAGTGACCATATCTTGTCCTAAAGGTTGTCGTGTGGATGTATTAATCTTTAATTCGGACTTGATGGTATCGAAACCTAAATTCAATCTTGGAGAAGATTGTAGCACCCCTTAATTGGTCAAAAACACCGTCGATCCTTGGCAAGGGATACTTATTCTTGTTGGTCATCTTATTGAGTTGTCTATGATCTATACACAATCTAAGTGCCATCTTTAATTTTCACAAACAAGGTTGGTGCTCCCCATGGAGACACACTAGTCCGAATGTATCCTTTGTCCCACATATCCTTCATATGTAGTTTAATCTCAACTAACTCTGGTGTACTCACTCTATAGGGTGTTCTAGATATTGGCACCACTCCTGGTACAAGTTCTATTGAAAATTCAATATCCCTTCTTGGATGTAAACCTGGAACCTCTTCTGGGAATACATCTTCATATTCTTTTAATATGGAATGGTCCTCTAGGATGGGTTTGGAGTTCTCAACAAAGTTCAACACTTTTATTGCATACAAGGGACATCCCTTTCTGCAATACTTCTTCACTTGGAGGGATGATATTTGTCTCACTGAGACATGATTTTGAATCCCTGGTAGGGTTACCCTTATTCCTTCTTCATTTTCACACTCCAAATTTTTACTGTAACAATCCAACTCGGTTTTGTGGGGAAACCAACCAGTCCATGCCAATTAGCAGGTCATAAGATCCTAAAGGAAGTATGTTTAGGTTCACTTGGGTGGGAAACCCACTTATAATGAATTGGCATGCTGGTATGACCTATGTTTCTTTTCATTTGGTTCAAGTGTCTAGTTGTACCAACCATGATTTAACATGTTTGACTTGTTGAAATTTACATTTCTCAACAGTTTGAGGGGCAACAGAACTGAAACTAGAACTAGGGTCAATTAAAATGGAAACAAGATGGTTGGAAATCATACCTTCCATCTCCACCACTGAATCTTCGTTGTCATCTTGTCTATTATCCAAGGCTTCATAAATTTGTGGCATGCTCCTAGCCCTAACATTGACTGTGGTATCCTATTGGACATTGTATACCCTCTTATTGATTTGTTTCCTATGTGGACAGTCCCTCAACAAATGTTCCTCTCCACAACCCCAACATTTCAAGGGTTCTCTCTTCATGCTATCGGTCTTACTTGGCACTGCTCCTAATGGTTTATTTCCACTCTAGGATGGAAAATTTTGTTGATACACACTTATGGTAGGAAGGCTCATCCGAGAGCTCTTCCCATGGTTCTTAAATATCGAGGATTTAAACCCCTTCTTATTGAATCCCAACTTGTTTTTCTTCTTCATGTCTTTATGCGGTTCTGTCTTATTCTTGAATTGCTCCTAGGAATACCTTGCTTTTTGAATATTATCTTCTAAAGTCTTTGGCTCATCAAACTCAATTCTGTCACAGTAGGACTGAGGTAATCCAATAATAAGTCATTTAATATTTAATTTTTCATCCTTTATGTAGGGCACATACCTCATCAACTCAAGAATTTTATTGATATACTCATCTATGGTGAGTTGTCCCATATTGAGTTCATAGAACCCCTTGGTCTTCCCATCAAAGTAATTTTCTGACATATACTTCTTCTTGAAGTATTTCTCAAATTGTTTCCATGACAAGTCGTTCTCATGGATTCCTTTCACATTCCTAAGATCCTCCCACCAAATGCAAGATTTCCCATTCAGGTTGAAAATGGATATAAGAGCCTTTAAGTTTTCAGAGTAGTCATGGACTATGAAGTACTTCTTAAAGTCGAGTAGCCAAAATTCTTCTTCTTCCCCCTTAATAATCTCTCCATCGAGGGTAGGTGGTTTGGATTTCTTGAACTCTTCAGGGTCATGACTCTTGGAATGTTTCCTCTTCTTTCCTCTCATTTGAGAATGGGAACTAGTTTTCCCACTAGAATATTCCTTGGAGTTGTCAGTGTCCTCAGAGAGACATTCTGGTGAGTGTCTCTTGACTCCATGTTGGGCCTTCCTTGACATGCTCCTTCTGGTGTGGCCACTTTCTGGACCATTCTTTTGTATCTCGGATGGACTTGGAGTTTTCTTAGTATGATGTTTGTCCACATGACTGGAAGCTGGACCATGTTGTAGTTTCCTTTGTATATATGATAGACTTCACAGTAGGACTTCACTAATTTCAGTCTAATTTTCCTGCTCCTTTATCAACCTTTCATTGTCATCCTTATAACTCTGTAATTCTTCCATTAGGCTTCTTACAATTTTGGCTAAATCAGGAGGAGTTTCCACCACCCTCCTTTCATCAGATTCTTCCTCTCTATTGTGGTAGCTATCCCACAACTCATGGTGTGTCAGCATTCCTTACGTTGTAGTTTTCCTGCTGTTCACTGACTTCTTGAGTGATGACAAAACATTTTTTGTTAGTCACTAATCTACCAATTCATGATCAACACATATTATTGCAAAGTGAAGTTATCTTCTTTATTTGGAAACATTAGAAACATAAAATGAATATTTCCAAAGAATCTATCAACAATAGAAGGTTTGGTTCCTCTATTCAGTAGAGGTTCATACAAGTTTCTTATAGAAGGGGGTAAGGTAGGGTGTTAGTCCATAAAGTTCTCTAATAATATTTTTATGCGACTGGTGCATGATCCCAAGCATGCCAAGTGTTGTTTCCATGTTCTAATACCAATTTGTAACACACCCGACCCATAAATATCATTTATTGGGATGGGGAATCAAATTTTTGCTCGTTTGAATAATCTCAAATCATCTCTTCGAGGTCATCATCCTCTTCTAATTGTCCATAAATTTATAACTACTGTTACCAGCTCTAATCTGACCAGTGGTTTGCAATATATGAGCTCCTAAGGTTATCTGGGCATTATTAGTTGGGGTCTTTAGCGTTCGATGTTGAATTCCCCTTTTCTTACTGCACACATACTCCCCAAAGTCCCCAAATCTCTCCACATGGCCTTGGCCATTCGATGATCGATGTTTGACATTCTACATTTCGTCATTCGACAATCGATGATTAACGTTGAACATTTCGACGTTGAACAATTGGCGATCAGCGTTGAACGTCCCTATACTATACTTTACCCAAAATATTTTGAACTCCCAAAGTTTCGAACTCCCATAGTCCCGATCGCATCACCAACCACGTTTCCCAGGTGAGCACGAACTAGAGCATAACACGTGACAAGGGCCGAGGGTGACATGTGACCTCATTAGGGGGTGACACATGTCATTCTCTAATAGGAATAAAGGGTCTGTGAATAATAACATTAGTTGTGGTTCCATGTCACCCTGGATGACGTCAGTGAGCCACATCATCCCCAGACATACAACCTTCTAACTTATTTCAAATCTGACGGTCGAGGTCTATCCACGTAGATCCATAGATACATAACTTTCGTTACTTCACAACTTTGGGCTTTGGAGCTCACCAAATCCTCACATCGAGAATTCCTCAAAGAGCCAAGTCTCTGGACTCTCGAATCTAGCGACACGTGTCCTCATCCTGCCAACAGTTAAGATTCACTTTGTCATTCACGACTTCAGGAGTTTTCACACTTTGAATACTATTAGCCAAGTTCCTCTGCAGTACCAAGTCTCTAGAATATAGGATCTCCTGCCATGTAGCCTCTCATCCAATGACTCTATTCCAATGGATGACATTTGACAGGGGACAAGAGGGGGCCACATGTCACTCCACGACATGTTCCCAGTTGGTTGGGAAGTTAAGGGGGGTTCTTAATGGAGTTCTTAGATCGACAACTAAGAAGGGTCCTAAAGGATCCAAGGATCGACAGTCTACATCACTTTGTAAATTTAGAATTCAAGAGTTCGATGTGTATCTTCCATCTTCCTCTCCAGAGCTTCGAATCTCCAAAACATGCCTAATCTATCACCACGTGCACCTAGAATTAATGACTAGGATTTACTTCGGCTTGTAGAGATTTGGGGAAACTCTTGTGTCCCTATGTCTTCAAATTGATACCATCGAATACCCAAACATTCGAATAGTCATCAATATGTGGAAACACGTCCTTCTATTCTCAACGATACATATTAACTTCAGGACTCCTACATTCGGGAGTTTCAGTGATAGACCACCCCTATTCTCCCGTAGTAGAACTTCGTCGAAGTACTTAACTCTACCCCTTCCTAAGTCCGATCTAATGGCTGAGAGATATCTCCAATGGATTCCCAAATCCATGGATGATGCAGACTCCACCCTCTCACAGGGTCTACGTGACCTCCCATTCTAGGAACATTCTAGTCGGGAGTTGAAATTAGCTCAGGGATCCCTCCGATTCGAAAATTTCAATACACAAGTCCTTAAAAATTCTTCCCAAATGAAAATTCTCTTTTTCAGGGGTCCCCGATCGCTGGAAAATCCTCCACGGAGACCGAGGGAAAAACCCATGGGCCAAACCTTCAATCCCTAAAAGTTTCAGGACTTTGGGATCTTTCTATCCATTTTTATCTTTAAATGTGAAATTTGTGAACTGTCAAACACTAGGCGACTAGATCAATGGTCTTCAACAATCCTTGAGATCAACGGTTCCAAATCTATTGTTTTGGTCTTTGGCAATTTCTTGACCATGCCCAAAATACACACAACACTTGTGAATTTTTTATCTTCGAAACAGGGAAGATCCGACAGCTCCTATTCTTCCACTGGATCAACAACTCTCTTCTTCTTTCACACTTCATGCTTTGACAATTTCTCCACAACCTTTTCCAAAAATCTCGCGGATCGTCGAAAAGGAGCTTATGCCCAAGTATCAAATCGATGGTCCACAAGCACATATGGATGGACGACTCAGATTTCTCTCCTTTGGCCTTCGGTGATTTCTTTTGATCATCCACACAACACGACCCTTTGTATCTCCTGACGCTGAAATTCTGAAAGGCTTCGCTATCCTCCACATGTCCCCTTCCTTATCTAAGAATGGGATTCTTTCGAGACTTCAATGATTTTTTTCCCTGTCTGCATGACGATTTAATTTCTTTGAAGTGCCATGTTCCTGAACTGTTGGATATTTATCCACACGACCTCCTCTAATGGATGGTTGGGATGGGCTATGGCCTTCGGGCCTTTGTGAGTTCTCACTACACTACACTATGGTTTCTTCAGAGTGTCAATCCTCCGAACTTCTGGATATGCTACCATGTGTCCTTCCTCTAACCAACGGTCCAGACAAAATCTGGACTTCCGAAATGTGGAGAGATTGAACTCCTCTTCCTTGTATTCTTCTGGAGTGTCTATCCTCCATATATTCTAATATTATGACATGTGTCCCTATCGATAGACAACCTAGATGAACTACGGGGCTTCGGGACTTCGGGGGTCCTCCACTCTTGAACCCCCACTCCTAACTTCTTCTAGAGTGTTATTCCACCAAAGTACATGATCTGCTGACACGTGTCCTCATATTTTGGATGTCCATGATTAAATCTGACCTTCGGGACTTCGAGGGTCCCTATTTCTCCACACACCAAATCTCCTGAATGTGTAAAGTCTGAAATATTCACCAATTAACTCTGGTGCAAATCCTCTGGATCTTATGGCTATTAGATCTTCTACAAACTCTCGAATGGATCTCAACCATTGATTTCCATTCTTCAATAACTCCTCCTTTGATCTTTGCACCCAATTTATTCTGAACTCGTGAAGTCTTAATGACTTACAAGGTTAAACCCCGCACTGCTTCTCCAGATATAAGGGTGAAAAAATATCTTGGATACTCCTGAATAGATCTCAACCGTTCGACTATTGAAACATGAAAATCCTCTCCTCTTTAAGGATTGTGACCACTATCCTTCCTGATATTTAATTCATTGAGGTATTTCAGACTTGTGGCGCACTCCTTCCAGCCTTTTCACTTCTGAGAAATTTTTGGACTTAGATATTTTTGAAGAAAATCTCCATTACACACTCCTTGCACTTGTCTCCTCTTAAACTTCTTCAACACTTAAACAAAGTGTTTTCCTGACTCACTCCTTGCATGGGTCTCCTCCAATGTTTTCTCTCCATTGAGAAGTTGTGCACACCTTTCAGTTCAACTATAAATCCATGTTATCTCTTCTGATCTTGTGAGTCTATCGCGACTCAACCTATGCACTCCTTGGACTAGGAATATCAGAAGAGAAACAAATGAAACTTACAAAAACATCAAAGGTTTCCACACTTAACCATGAATAAAAGATACATAAATAGATAAAACACAGAGAGCATACAGAAACATCACATGTACTCAAATAATTTGGATGAACACAACACCATACATTTTGAGTCAAACCTCTTTGCTTGTATGATTCAATAAAATATGTACATGGATTCATATAGCCTTCTGCAACTCTTCATAAGATTCAAAAACTCTCTGAGATAATAATCCACAATAATAACAATAACATTCAACAACCTCATTTGGGCATACAATACATATATTTATCCATGGAGAGGCTTTTCAAGCCTTCCCTCCAGACTACCTTATTGTTATCCTATCATAGTTAATACATTCGTCTAACAAGGAATATTACATTGAATAGAAATTACATTCATATATGATTCGATACTCAGTATATCTACAACCTTATCTAATAATTAAAATGATTACAACTTCAACGACCTTGTGTGATGGATCTTTCCTCAAAATATTTAAAATATTTAATTTAAAATCCTTTCAAAACAGAATCGCGTGCCCTCCTTGGAATTCAAAAAAAGTTTGAAATATGCACGTTGGGTGTTGAGTTGTCCTCCACCTGGCCTCTTTAATTGTTGATGGTGATGCTCCTGCATCATACTACTCTAGCCAAAAATTCATGGATTCTTGTCCATGAGCTCTTGCATTGTTTTTCCATGCTTCTGAATGTTAGATTCATTCACCCAACTAGCATCCTCTGTTGGGTGACCTTTCCACTTCACCAGGTACTCAAAATAATTGTTCCTCCTGGTCTTCTTACCAATCCTTTGATCTTTGATCTTCTCCATTTGTGGCTTTCATGTTGTTTCATCTGCTTCTCCCATTGAGTCTCCTTTTGATCATTTGATCCTCCTGTATCATCCATCATGTAAGGGTATAGGTCTACAACATTAAATATGGGTGATATACCCACATCCTCTAGCAACTCAATCTCATAATATTTTGCATCAAACTTTCTAACGATCTTACATGGTCCTATTTTCTTAATCTTCAATTTGTTATATGTTCCCCTTCAAAATGTTTCCTTCCTAAGGTGTGCTAAAACTTGATCTCCAACTTCGAAATTAACCTCTCTCCTTTTCTGATCAACTTGGATTTTATATTTCTGACTTCTCTCTTGCAGTTGTCTCTTTATCTGATCATGAAGCTTTTGCATCTCTACAACAAAGTCTTCTTCTCCTACACTTCAAAACTCATTATGTTTCAAATCCATTAAATTCAAAATTCCTCTCAGATGCATTCCATACACTATTTGAAATGGACTTTTTCTAGTCCTTTTTTTTGGAGAATCGTTATAAGAAAACTCTTCCTAGGGGAGAATGTGATCCCACTGATTGTGATGTTCAGTGACCAAAATTATCAGAAAATTCCCTAGACTGGTATTTACCACCTCAGTTTGTCCCTCTTTCTGAGGGTGATATGTTGAACTGAAAGACAATTTCCCCCCCATCATTTTCCATATGGTTTTCCAAAATTGTTCCACGAACTTGGTATCTTTGTCTCAGACTATACTTTTTGGCAAGCCATGCAATCTCACAACTTCCTTGAAAAATAAATTGGCTATGTGAGTAGCATCACTGGTTTTATGGAATGGTATAAAATGTGGTATCTGAAAATATGTCAACCATAAAAAATATGGAACCACTCGCCCTATGGGTTCTTGGCAATACCAACAAAAAATCCATGCTTATTGCATCCCACGACCTATATGGAATAAGAAATGGATGTTATAGACCAGTTTTTTGTTGCTTCCCTTTTCCATACTGGCAGACTCTACATCTATCCACAAATTTCTTCAAACCAGATCTCATACCTGACCAATGGTATGAAGAACTCAACTATGCATAAGTCTTTTCATGGCCGAAATGTCTAGACAATCCTCCACTGTGTTTTTCCTTCAACATGTTACATCTCATTGAGAATCTAGGAATACAAAGTTTTCTTCCTTTGAAAAATAATCCATCTTGAATTAAATACTCTATCCACTGGCTTGTTTCCATTAGCAAAGGGTTCTCACATGATTCATAAGCCTCTTTAAAATCTAGATCTTCATGATACATTTCCTTAAGGTGTTCAAACCCTAAGGTCTCCACTTGGAATTCCTTCATAATCAAACATCTTCTTCTCAAAGAATCAATAACTTTTTTAGTGCTACCACTAATGTGCTTAATAAAAAAAGTAAAATTCTGCATGAATTCTACCCATTTAGCATGTCTTTGGTTCAACTTTTCCTATCTACTTATGAATTGTAAAGCTTGATTTTCACTATAGAAGAAAAAATCCTTTGGAATAAGATAGTGCCTCCACTTTTTCAGAGCTTGTATTACAACATAAAACTCCTTATCATATGTTGAATATTTTCTCCTAGTGTCTTTCAACTTCTCACTGAAATACAAAACATGCTTATTGTCTTGGCTCAATAGTGCACCAATAGCTACTCCACTTGCATCACACCTCACTTGAAATATCTTCTTCAAATATGGAAGAACCAAAATAGGTTGTTTTGTTATCTTCTCCTTCAACACTATGAATCTTTTTTCAGCTTCTGTTGTCCAATTAAAATACCTGTGCTTTTTCTTTATAGCGTCCATTATGGGTGCACACATGCCACTGGAATTCTTGATGAATTTCCTGTAAAAACTTGCTAATACATGGAAGATTCTCACCTCAAATATGCTTCTTAGAGAATTTCATTCTTTGATTTCCCTCACCTTCTCTAGATCCATATTCAATTCATTTGAAGAGATCACAAAACCCAAGTATATGAGTTATGTATTCATGAAATAAAATTTCTTCATATTTATCAACATCTTCTCCTGTTGAAACCTCCTCATCACTAATGTCAAGTGACTTAAGTGCTCTTCTTCAGTTTTACTGAAGACTAGGATATCATCCAAATATACAATAACAAACTTACCTATGAAGTCTTTGAGTACTCCATTCATCAACCTCATGAATGTGCTTGGGGAATATGCTAAGAAAAATGGCATGACAATCCATTCATACAACCCTTCATTCATCTTGAATGTTTGCTTCCATTCATCTCCTTCTCTCATTCTTATCTGATGATAGCCACTCTTCAAGTCTATCTTGGAAAAATAATTTGCTCCACTTAAGAAATCAATCAAATCATCCATTTTGGGTAAAGGGAATCTATACTTGATGGTAATCTTATTGATGGATCTAGAATCTGTGCACATTATCCAGCCTACATATTTCTTTGGAATCAACATAGTTGGTACTGCGCATGGACTCAAACTTTCTCTGACCAAAACCTTATCCAACAACTCTTGGACTTGATTCTTAACCTATTCATTTTATTGGGGTGTCAACCTATATGCTTATTTGTTAGGAAACATTTCTCTTGGAATAAGGCCAATGTGTTGACTGATATGTTAGAATATAGAAGATTGTGCTCGTTTTACCATTGACGATACCCTTGTCACCCAACCACTAGCCGAAGCCACCCTCCAAGCACCTTGACCTTGACTGAGAAGAGAATCCTGGTAGAAATCCAATAGCCAAGAGAGGCTAATGCACCAAGCAAGAGAATATAAACTAAGTTGAACAGATGATCCCACCCAGAAGCTAGCGCACCACTTTCCCAACTCTCCCAGAAAACTTGCGCACCAAACTACTATTGCCTGCAACTGCCTGTGTAGATTTAGCTCTCACTGCAACTGCTGAGATGTGAAATAATGAAACTAGCACCCTATATTTATAGTGGACTGGCCAGGCTAAATGGGGCCGACTTCTCCTTCTCGGTATCAATAAATTCATATTAAATGTATTTGTTCAACCGACAACTTGTCCAGGGTTTCCTTCAATTCTTTGCTTCCTCCCAAAGGATTCTAGTCTCGTCATAGGTCACAATAGAGGTTCATAGCTCCCGAAGATACCATAATATTAACACTCCCTCCTAGCTAGGGAGGTATGGTCTTGAGCACAACAAACCATTCAACTGGTAGCATTATGAGCACCTGTCATTATTATCCGACTGGATAATCCCTTATGACAACTGGTACAATATCAATTAATAGAACAGACCCGTGTCTATTCCGGTAGTACGCAACTACTCAAATTGTGAAACATAATCATAAACAGTGGCACATCTACTGTCATTTATTCTTCATAACAAACATCTGATAACAACCTACATATAAACAATGTTATGATAAAAACTAAATAATCTGGGCCAATATTTCACTCACGTCTATGATATCTGAAAGAATGTTTGCCCTCAGTATAGAATATCATCAATGCTCATCTAGGCCAATATTTCACTCACGTCTGTGAGATCTGAAATAATGTCTACCCTTAAAATAGAATATCAACAATGGGTATCTGCCCCCATTCTTCTCAATCAAGGAAGAAGGATTATTTATGATTTCTGAGCCAGGACCATTTCTCACCCTAGGTCATTACTTCGACACTAAAAAAAGTGTAACCTGGAGAGAATGAGTCTTCCCTTGAGAAATGGTTGGACCATTCCTTACCCTGGGCCATTCCTCCAACACTAAACAAAGTGTAACCTGGAGGGAATGAGTCTTCCATAAGGAATGATTGTCCTGGACTATTCCCCACCCTGGGCCATTCTTCCGACACTAAACAAAGTGTAACCTGGAGAGAATGAGTATTCCCTCAAGGAATAATTGTCCCTGATTGTTGAGCCTGGACTATTCGCCACCCTAGGCCATTCCTCCGACACTAAACAAAGTGTAGCCTGGAGAGAATGAGTCTGCCCTTGAGGAATAACTGTCCGAACCATTCCCCACCCTGGGCCATTCCGGTGACAGTAAACAAAGTGTAACCTAGAGAGAATGAGTCTACCCTCGAGGAATGTCTGTCCTACATCAACCTCCAAAACAAGTGATTCTTTGAAACTACTCACAACTGTGAACTTCGAAAGAATGACTGCCCGACGAGGAAGACCATTCTACTTGACCACTACTCAGACTAACTGCCAAGAAGAATGATTGTCCTAGACCATTCCCCATAATGGGATGTCACTGTCTATGATACATCAACATTCAGTCTTCCTCCCATGTTAACTACAATGGGAAACCAATGTCCATTAGAAATCTCAATCCACTTTCCGAATAGGAAAGCATCTATCCAATCTAGACTAATTTTCAATTATAAAGATAAATAATATTTTCAGTGCTCCCCCCTAACTGGAGAGTTATTTAAATCACAAAAATAAATGTTCTTCAAGAATATTTTCCGTACTTTCTCCTAGCCTGGAGAGTCTTCCCTTTTAGTTAAGGGAGTTATTTCCACGATCCCTATCTTCTCTCAGAAATATGAAAACTTGATTCTGGATAGAGGTTTTGTCAGGATATCTGTTGTCTGCTCATCAGTGGGGATATACTTGAGCTTTACCTCTCCTTCCTGGACTTTATATTGAATAAAGTAGTACTTGTTCTCAATGTGCTTCGACCTTTCATGAAATACTGGATGCTCGGATAATCTTATACAACTCTAATTATCACAATATATTATGGTCGATTTTGGAGTCTAATCAAATAAATCGTATATTAACTTCCTTAGCCACGCTGCTTCTGTGCATGCTTCACAAGCTACCATATAATATTCTTCTATTGTATTGAGTGCGACAAACTTCTGCTTCTTGTTTCCCCAAGATATCATAGCGGAGCCCAAGCAGAAACACATACCTAAAGTACTCTTTCTGTCTTCTGCACTTCCTCCCCAATCAGAGTCTATGAATCCATGGAGTTGGATATCACTGGATGCGGTATATCTCAACCCATATCTTATTGTCCAATGAATGTATCTTAGGATGTGATTTGAAGCTATCCAATGTTCTTCTCTAGGTTCCACCTGGAACTGACTTAATGTATTTACAACAAAGAAAATATCTGGTCGAGTATTTACCAAATACATTAATGATCCAATTAGCTGTCAATATAGAGATGGATCTACTGGATCGAAATCTGGGACTTTCACTTTTATTATATCTGCATTCATAGGAGTTTCCATGTATTTGAAGTCCATCATTCCAAACTTCTGAAGGATCTTTATTGCGTACTTTCCTTGTCCAAGGAATACTTCACCACGATTATGCCATACTTCTAGTCCCAAGTAATAGTGCATGAGACCTAGATGTTTCATATCAAATTAAGAGGCTAAATCCTTCTTGCACTGGATGAATAGAGATTCTTCACCTGTTATGAATAGATCATCAACATATAATAGTAGAATCACAGGTGTGTTGTCCACAACTTTGTAATAAAGGTTTGGATCTGCCTGACTCTTGCAGAAACCAAGTCTTGTTAGATAGTTGTCCATTCTCGCGTACCAAGCCATTGGAGCTTGCTTGAGTCCATATAGAGCTTTCTTTAATCTGCAAATGTGAGTGTCTCTAGAATGTACCTTGAATCCTTGAGGTTGTTAAATGTACACTTCTTCTTCAATGGCTCCATTGAGGAAAGTTGTCTTTACATCCATCTGGTGTAGATTCCATCCCATGGAAGTGGCAAGAGATATTATAGCTCTGATGGATGTATACCTTGCCACAGGAGAAAAAATTTCATCATAGTCTTCTCCCTCCTTATGGGAGAATCCTCTGGCCACAAATCATGCATTATATTTATCCACGCTTCCGTCTGCTGCATGTTTGATCTTGTATACCCATTTTGAAGTTACAACTGATTTCTCTTTAGGTCTGGGTACAATTTCCCATACTTCATTTTTCATAATAGACTGGTGTTCTTTCGTCATGGCTTCTTTCCATTTTCCCTTTTTAACTGATTCTTCAAATGTAGTAGGTTCTTCATCTAGAAGATTTGTCATGTATGCTGCATAACTTGAGAATATTTTCAGTCTTTTACTCTTCCTGGATGTTCCTTCTAGAACCTTGATTCTTTCTGTGTCTTGTAAAGTGGCTTCAAGCCAAGTTGTTCGTTTCTTATTCTTTGGTATATTATCTGTATCAACATTCTCACATAGCTCCATAGGATGATCAGGTCGATCCTTTTTTTTATTTTCACTTTCTGTGTTTTCTTCATTTGGTTCTTCAAATTCTTATTCTTCTATAGTTTCTTCAATAGATTTTCTGAAGGCCATTCTTTCATTGAATGCTACATCTCTACTTACTTCTATATTTTGTTATTCTGGAATATATATTCTGTAGGCTTTGGATGAATCACTATATCCCATGAATATCCCCTTCTTTCCCGAGGGTTCTAGTTTATTTATTTTATCTTTGGGAATATGAGAGTAAACTTGACATCCAAATATTCTTAATTTTTCTACATTAGGTTTCTTACCTGAGAATGCTTCTTCTGGTGTCATGTCCTTCAATATGCGATGAGGGATTCTATTCTATACATATATTTCCGTCATTGTTGCTTCTCCCCATAGAAACATGGATAGATCTTGCTCGTTCAATAGGGCTTTTACTGTTTCTTCAACAGATCTATTCTTTCTTTCTGCTACACCATTTTGTTGAGGATTATGAGAAACAATCAGCTCCCTCCTAATTCATGTTGATTTGCAGAATGAAAGGAACTCCTTCGAGGTGTATTCTCCTCCATTATCTATTCTTATTGTCTTGATCTTCTTGTTCGTAAGGTTTTCTATTTCTGCCTTGAATTCTTGGAACTTGCTGAATACTTCATCTTTTGACTTTAGTAGGTACAACCACGTCTTTCTTGAATAGTCATCTATGAAGGTTACATAGTAGAGAGATCCTCCTAAATATTTGACTGGCATTGGACCGAAAACATCTGAGTGTATTAGATTTAGGGTTTCCTTGGATCTGTTGTTGCTGCTTGGGAATGGTTTCTTAATATTCTTCCCAAGGGCACATCCCTTGCAAATTCCTTTGTGTGTAGACTTCAATTCTGGTATCCCTTCAACCATCTTTCTGAGGAAAGGTAATGCTTGA
Source organism: Picea engelmannii (assembly GCA_009831015.1). Classification (NCBI taxonomy): domain Eukaryota; kingdom Viridiplantae; phylum Streptophyta; class Pinopsida; order Pinales; family Pinaceae; genus Picea; species Picea engelmannii. Next base: position 108,756 of record ML795737.1, on the reverse strand, counting down.
TAATTGATATGAGCATACCTTTTATGCCAAATCTCATTAGGATTGACTTCGTCATGTACTAGGGCTTCTTCATTTTGTTCTAGTAGTCTATACATATTTCCTTCACGTCTTCCAATAACCCTAGCATCTTCTATGTGGAATCTTTATGCGATGATAACACTTTTTCATATATGAAACCTATTCTATTTCCTTTGTCTTCTAAACATGATATTGATACAAGATTATTTTTTAAACCAGGTACATATAAAACATTGCTTAAGTGAACATGATTACCTGATTCCAATTTGACGGAGGTTTGTCCAAATCCTTCGACGGGGTAGGTGCTTTTGTCTCCAAGCTCCACTTTGTACGATGTCTTTCTTTCATTCAGATTTGAGAGTCTAGCTTGATCTCCCATCATGTGCTTGGAAGCTCCACTATCGATTATCCACATATTGTCTTCAATTGTCCCGGTAAGTGCTGAGTAGTGTAAGAGACTGATTGTTTCACACATGTCTTTGGTTGACTGGTAACTGGACATGCCTTGATCCAAAACTTCAACTTCATCATTTCTATATTCTGAGAAAGTCAATAGGTGCAATGAGTTAGGGTGCATCTGGATATCTTCTTCTTGAGTGAGATGCTCCATCACAAGGTGTTGGATCTGAGAATTAGAGTTTCTACAACTGCTACTGCTAGTGACCCTAGCTGTAGTTCTTTGGAAGCTGGTCCTTCTAGCAGCCTTAGCGATAATTCCTCAATGAGCTCAATACTTAGCGGTTATGTTTCCTTCCAGCATTTTAGGCTAACTGAAGGGGTGTGGGCCCATAACCTGTTAGAATATAGAATATTGTGCTCATTTTACCATTGACGATACCCTCATAACCCAACCACTGGCCGAAGTGACCCTCCGAGCACCTTGAACTTGATTCAGAAGAGAATCCTGGTAGAAATCCAATAGCCAAGAGAGGCTAATGCACCAAACAAGAGAATAGAAACTAAGCTGAACAGATGATCCCACCCAGAAGCTAGTGCACCACTTTCCCATCTCTCCCAGAAAACTTGCGCACCAAACTGTTGTTGCTTGCAATCGCCTGCGCAAATTTAGCTCTCATTGCAACTGTTGAGATGTGAAATAATGAAACTAGAGCCCTGTATTTATAGTGGACTGGCTAGGCTAATTGGGGCTAACTTCTCCTTCTGGGTATCAATAAATTCATATTAAATGTATTTGTTCAGCCGATAACTTGTCTAGGGTTTCCTTCAATTCTTTGCTTCCTTCTGGAGGATTCTAGTGTCGTCATAGGTCACAATAGAGGTTCATACCTCCCGAAGCTACCATAATATTAACATGATACTCCTAATTGGTGGTAAAAAGCGAGGTAACTCATCCACCATGATATCAACAAAATTATCCAACAATTCTTGAATTTATTCAGGAAGAACATCCACATAAGTACTTGTAAGTATGACTCTTGGATTTCTCACCACAACAAACTGCATCTCTTGTTCCTTCTTGATTTCATTGAAGAGTTCCTTCCCACTCATGAGAAGTATGCTTGGGATAGCTTCTTCCTTTACTTTCTTATCCTCCATTGGCAACAACATGTGTGTACGACCATTCTTCTCAAGGGTGTAAGTATTTTTTTGCCCATCATATATGACATTTCTATCAAATTTCCATGGTCTTCCCAACAGAACATGAAAAATGTCCATGGGTATTACATCAGACATAATATCATATTTATAACCCCATATCTTAAATTCAACATTACATTGTCGACTTACCATGACTTGGTTTCCCTTTTGCAACCATGATACCTTGTACGGGTTTGGATGTGAAGTTGTCTCCAACTCCAACTTTTCCACCATTTCCATGGATACCAAATTATCAGCGATCCCACTATCTATGATTACTTTGCATACCCTGTCTTTGGTATTGCAAGCAATCCTGAAGAGACTGTTTCCTTGAACTGGCTCTTTTGCTTCTTTCTCCAGTTTTAAGAGAAACTTCCTCCTCATGAGGGATTTTCCATCTTCTTCTTCTTTTGCCTCGACATTCCTTTTTTGATCTTCGGAAATGTGAGCTTCTTCACCTTCTTCTTTCTTCTTCCTCTCAGGACATTCCCAAGACATATGCCTTGTCTTTCCATAGGCATAACATTTCACTTCTCCTCCTATACCTCTTCATATTCCTTGAGAAAAAGAGTTTCTTAGACCATATTGTCCCCCTCTAGAACTTCCTCCTCTTTCTATATGAATGTGATACTTTCCAACTTCAGTTTTGGGTTTCTGGAACTTCTCTCGGACAGTTCCATTTTCTCTGCTAGAACTTTTTCCTTTGTTTTTCTAGCTTTGTTTCCTAGCCAAATTTTCCTCTACTTTCAATGCTCCTTGATAAGCATTTCCACTGTTATCATTGTCATCATACTAACTTCCTCTTGAATTTCATATCTCAAGCCATTAATATACCTGGAAATTGTTTCCTCATCACTCTCTTGATGTCCTACTCTAATGTTCAATTTGTAAAATTCTTCAGTGTACTCCTTCACGGATAGGCCCCTCTTTCTCAAGTTCAACAACCTCCTGAATAGATTGATCTGATAGTCTTTGGGTATGAACTTAGCTTTCAATTTAGCTACCATACTATCCCAAATTTTGATCTTTTGCATACCTTTATGCCTTCTATCAGCTTGTAATTCATCCCACCATAGCGTTGCAGGTCCCTTCAGTCTGGTAACAACCTTCTTCACTTTATTTTCATCCTCTATATTTTCATAATCGAAGTAATTTTTTAATGATCTTATCCAATCTAGTATCTCCTCAACATACAAGTTTCCTTCATACATCGAGACTTTCATTTTTTCTCTAGCTCCCATTTTTACAATCACTTTCAACAAGCATTCCTTGGCAGCATCTGCTTCTGCAGCTCCTTCAACTTCCATTTCTTCACTCTCAGCTTCAATGATGTCACCAACATCAAGTTCTTGTCTCTTCGCTATCTCCATGACATCCAATCTCACACATAGTTGCCTCATTTCCTGTTCAATGGTTGGATTTGCTACGGGTATCTATACACATCTTGTGGGAGGCATGATTGTAAATATTTTTTCACACAGATCTTGATTCAGTATCTAATACCACTTGATGTAGACTCCACCCTCTCACAAGTTCCGCGTGACCTCCTGGTCTAGGATCGTTCTAGTTGAGAGATTAAATTAGCTCACGGGCTCTGCTAGTGGGAAAATCCCCATATAACTATACTAGAGTTTAAAGTACAGATAGATAAAATGAATCCCTAAAAGTCAATATAGTTTATACACTACCCCAAAACTACCAAAATAGATGAGCATAAATCAATGGAAGAGTAAATCAGTGACCGTACCTTTTATGCAACGTTTGGTGATGATCTCCTCAAGCTATGTAGCTCCCAAGGCTGCAAGTCTCCTCCCAAATCGGAATTGCATCCAAAATTAGGAAAACAAGGATAAAATCATGCTATTTATATTCATAAATTAGGGTTATATATCAATTATTATTTATAAATAAAAGAAAATACATAAAGCATCATCATTTGGGACAGGGAAAATAGATTATTATATTCTTTAATCAAATATTGAAGCTTACAATCCTTGCAGGTCAATGCTCCGCGAACCTGGTTCGGGCTCCTCTTAACAATGCTCCAAGTTCACCTTGAATAAGCTTGTTCTCACAATATTTTCATCACCTCAAGGGAAGGGAATTGATTGTATGGAAGGAAAGGGGTTGGAGAGGGAATGTTGGGGCAATAACTCACAAAAGGTTGTAAATGCTTGGGCAAGGAAGGGAAGGGAATTTGGGAAGAGTTTCACCATTCTAATGATTGATTATGGAATGATACCCCAAGACCTCATTTTATATGAAAAAAGGATGGTTATTCAGTTGGGGGATGGGCTATACCAGGTGAATTGGTTGGGAAACCTCCAATAGTCCATAAATCCCACTGAATTCCTTACAACTTTTTAATTTTTGCAACTTTTGGAGGTATACGCGGGTTGTTTAATGTGAAGCAAGTGTATGTACATAGGATGTATAACATGAAACACATTTATGCATGTGGTAAGTAGTACACAAGGGCACGTACATGCTCTAAAAATTGGTTTTTTAAATAGATTTCCTTAGCAGTGATTTGGAAAATTATGCAAGTAGTAGGGCCAATTCCATGTATGCATGAGTAGGGAATTTTAGGGATATAACAGATTCACCCTAATGTGTGAGTTCATAAGATAAACTTATGGTCAAAATACATTACAATATCTTCACCAATGAGGATGCATGAAATTGAGTGAGCCTAGGACCAAAGTTCGGGAGGTGAGATCAACAAAACAATAATTGTCTCTCCAAGGTGGGCATACCCATGCTCGGGATGAAGTAAATCATGGATGCCAATAAAAAACACTACAGATCCATGTCATATAACTATATAAAGTGTATCTGTGAAAAATACGCAATGGATCTACATATCAAAATCATTCAAAGGTATACAAGTACAATATGCATCTTCAAGAAGCTATTGATTCTTGTGGCTGGAGATGAAGTCGCCATAGCTCAAGAAAAAACTTCAAGATCTTCAAAACTCAGGTAGGAGTACAATGGGAGTGTAGGACTCACAACCTTGATATCTTTGACAAGGTGTCTAGAAAATATTGGAGGATCTCGATGATCAGGCAGAGAACTTCGTCGATTTTGAATATAGACTTGACTAGACTCTCGGGATGGTGTGAGAAAATCCATTATAAATGTCACAATTTGACATAACATTTTATCGACACCACAAATTGAAATAACCACAATGAGACAATATGAATGTTTCAATATTAAATAACCATTAAGGAATTTCACAATCCAACATAACCCTCAATGAATGTTGCAATGTGAAAAAATCCATTATGAATTTCACAATGTGACATCACAATTAGAAAAAAACCCTTAACGAACATCAAAATTTGACATGACATTTCATGAATGCCATAATGTTTCATAGTTGTTAACGTAATAATATGAATGTATAAATCCAAAATAACTAGAAAGGAATGTTGCAATCTAACATAAACCTCTATGACTATTGCAATGTGACAAAATCCTTTATGAATGTCATAGTGTGACATCACATGCGATGCCTTGCCTTGCCTTTCCTTTCCTTTCCTTTCCATGCCTTTCCTTTCCTTTCCTTGTGATACCATGCCTTTCTTTTCCTTAACTTTCCATTTCATACCATGCCTTGTCATGCCTTTCCATTCCATGTCATTCCTTTCCTTTCCTTTCCATGCCATGCCTTTCCATGCCATGCCATGCCATGTATTTCCTTTCCATGCCATCCCATGCCAGGCCTTGCCTTTCCTTTCCTTTCCTTTCCAAGGCATTCCTTGCCTTTCCATGACATGCCATGCCATTGCTTGGAAAGGAAAGGCATGGCATGACATGCCAAGGAATTCATTAAGTTAATTTAATAAAACAAAAATGGAATTCAGGTATCATACCTTATATTTTTCCTAAAAAAAATAATACTTGTACTAAATGAACAACTTGAATACGTCAAAATTACAATCAAAGGATTCATTAAGCATGAAATTCTACTAATAGTTATCCCATCTATCATAGATAAAAATACTGACATAAGAATTTCAATGTCATAACATAAACTCTCTTTATTCATATATCAAAGGTATTTTTATAGTTGTGAAACATGGAGTATCATAATTAAAAGGATTTACCTAGGCCTAGACCTTTCCTTTCCTTTCCATGTCTAGATTTTATTAGCCTTGGCATGTCTTGCATTGGATTTACTTTCCTTGCCTTGATTTTCCTTTACTTGCATTTCCATACCTACACCTACACCTTTACCAAAATTGTTCCTTGTCATGACTTTCCATGTCCCTGAATGACTTGAGGTGGTGAGTTGCAACTCATGATAAAACTCAAAACGTGACTTGGATGGATGAACGATCAATTACATTGGATCTAGACCATCGGTTTTCAGCTAGTGGGGCCCATCCATTGTCATTTTGTTGACTAGAAAATCGTTTATTGGAGGATCTTTGACACTATGGTTTTGCTCAATGAGGCATAGTTCAATTTCTGAACGAGAGATTGATTTTGATGAACACTGTGCTAGAAAATTGTGAGTAGTGTAGTCTTGTGGACCTTGGAAAAATAGTCATGCGAGAGCTTACATAACTTTATTATGCTGTTTGGTTTGGATTTTATTCCCTTGGACCAAAGTGATGACATGTCCCTGAAATATTTGAGGATGCAAGTTGTAACTCATGATACAACTCAAACCGAGACTTATATGCATGAAGCATTGGTTTCATTATATCTGAGGCACTAGGTTTCAGCTAGTGGGGCCCATCTATTGTCATCTTGTTGACCAAAAAACCATTTGTTGGAGGATCTCCAATACTGTGGTTTTTCTCAATGAGGCATAGTGCAATTTCTGAATGAGAGGTCGATTTTCATGAACATTGTGTTTGTAAATTATGGGTTGTGTAGTCACGTGGACCTTAGAAAAATAAACGGGAAAGAGATTACGAAAATCCATTATGCTTCTCGGTTTGGATTTTATGCCCCTGAAACAAAGTGCTGACATGTACCTAAATGGATTAAGGAGGTAAGTTGAATCTCATGATAAAACTTAAATCGAGACTCAGATGGACTAACTATTGGTCGCATTTGATATGAGACACCAAATTTCAGCTAATGGGGCCCATCTGATGGCATTCAGTTGTCAGGACAACCATTTGTTGGAGGATCTCTAACACTAGGGTTTTTCTCAATGCTTATTACATATGTTTTTCAATTTAACACCTTGTTAGGCTAAGCATGGGAAATAAAGGCATGGCATGGCATGGCATGGAACTTGAACGAAAAACAAGGAATGGAAATGAAAGTAATGTCATGGCATGGAAAGGAAAGGAAAGGAAAGGCAAGGCATGGATTGGCAAGGAAAGGAAAGGAATGGCATGGTAAGGAAAGGAAAGGCATGGCATGGAAAGGCAAGGCATGGCATGGAAAGGCAAGGCATGGCATAGAATGGAAAGGCATGGAATTGTAAGGAATGGCATGAAATGGAATGGAAAGGCATGGCATGGCACGAAAAGTGAAGGAAATTCAAGGCATGGCAAGGAAAAGTACAAAAAGGAAAGGAAAGGAAAGGAAAGGCAAGATAAGGCATGGAAAGGTAAGGCAAGTGAAGGAAAGACATGGAAAGTTAAGGCAAGGAAAGGCATGGCATGGCATGGAATGACATGGAATAGAAAGGAATGACATGGAAAGGAAATCCAAGGCATGGCATGGAATGGAAATTCATGCCAATGATATACAATGGCATGGAATGACAAGGCATGACATGGATTTGTAAGGAATGACAATGGAATGGAAATGGCATGGAATGGTAAGGAATGGAAATGGAATTGAAATAGCATGGAATGGAATTTCATGGAATGGAAAGGCATGCCATGGCATGGCATGGAAAGGAATGACATGACAAGGCAAGGCATGCAATGGAAAGAAAATGCATGACATGGAAAGGCATGGCATGGCATGGAAAGGAAAGGAGAGGCTTGGAAAGGAAAGTCCTGGAATAACATGGCATGGAAATAAATGGAAAGTCATGGAAAGGTAAGGAATGGTATGAAAAGGAAAGGAATACAATGACATGGAAAGAAAAGGGATGGCTTGGCAAGACAAGGCATGATACGACATGACAAGGCATGGCATGGCATGGTGTGACAAGACATGGAATGGCATGGGAAGGAAAAGCATGGCATGGAATGTGAAGGAGAGGAAAGGCATGGGATCGAAAGGAAAGGTGAGGAAAGGAAAGGTAAGGTATGTCAAAGAAAGGAAAGGCATGGAATGGCATGGCATGGCAAGGAAACTGAATGCAAGGAATGGCATCGAAAGTCAAGGAATGGAAAGTCATTCCATGGTAAGGAAGGGTATGGAAAGGAAAGTCATGGCATGGCATGTAGAGGCATGGAAAGGAAAGGAATGGCATGGAATTGCAAGGAAATTCATGTCAAAGCATGGAATTTCAATGAAGAAAGTCAAGAATACCATAAAAACCCTAAAATAAAGAAAACATTTTAGTAATTCACAAATCTGAAATATTTGTTCAATTATTCCTTTAGCATACCTATGGTCTTTCAAGTAGAACATCAGGATCACTTCTAATACTGTCTGTCTCCATTAACTTCTCATGCTCATATTAAGGCAATAATTAGTGTACCTTTGATGAGTTCTTACTTGGCATTGTTTGTAGTTGGAGGTTTGTAGCAACAACGAAGCTCGTAAAGTGGTATACAAATTGACCTACTTTATAATCTTGAAATACATAACCAACTTTATTTCATTTTCTTTCATCTTGTGTTAGATATTCTCCTTTAATAACCATTGACCCAATTGAAAATTAAGTGCCCTCAAAGTCTATTACTGATTGCATGAGGGTCTTCTTTCCCTCTATGAAATGTGTCATCCAATAATTAGTGCCCCATTCATTATATCTTGGGGAAACCAATGCATATATGTGCCTTGCAAAAAATGGAGTGCCAAGATGTGAGTCCACTAAATTACCAAATCATAAAAAATAGATGTTAGTTATTCAAAATTTAATAGAAGGTTTCAACGAACCTAGCAGTATGAGATCTGAGACATGATCACAATCAGTTGAAATAATTGATTGGTCCTCCTCCAAATGGGATAATTCCATATTTATACATTTACTAATGGGGAGTTATACACAATCCCATCTATCAACCCATTTTGTTTATTCACAATCATCCTATTCATTAATTCTACATGGACCACACACTACTACATATGACCAAATTTGCCACAGTTTTTCATTGCTATTGCCACACATATCCTGCACACTTTCCATGAAAGCAAAGTCTATTTTTCATCGCTATATCCAGGAAATGGGTATTCGTGGAAACAACGATGAAATTATCCCTCCACGTGTCATCACCATCAAGATAGGTTTACCTTATAAAGCATGGCAATTGCGACGAAAGTTCATCACAATAGGGATGAATAACTGTGCCAAAGTAAAAAAACTTACCAACAGATTAAGACACAGATTCCATATGTGCAATGGAAAAGTGTTGAAAGTTGCGATGCAAATTTGTGGCAATAACGATGAAAAGGTTTGGCAGAGAAAAAAATGACAACGCAGATGCTATATGTGCGATGAAAAACCATGACAACATGTGATGAAATTTTGTCGATATAGTCACGCTTAATAAAACACATTCACTGCCTTATGATGAACTATCGTCGATATTGCCATGCTTCCTTTAGGTTTAAAAAAAAAATATGCATGAGAAGCTAGATGTTGGGATTCGTGATTGACCCATACTCAATATTTTCATGTGTGATTGACCCTTCAAAGGGTTTCTTATGTGATAAGGGATTATCAGAGGGGGTTTTGGGACTTATTAGGTGTCTTTCTTAATGTACCAAAAGGGAAACCCAAGGCACCTTGGGATGAAGGGAAAGATAAAATACATTCCCTTGAGTGAATGGTTTTAATTGAGATATTGGGGCTCTAAACTAGAGGTCAAAAACAATTTGGCAGGGGTATCCCAGGGGGACAATATGGGAGATGTGTTTTTTTTTAAATCTATCACTATGCTTGTGAGAGTGGGCCAACCCTTTACATATACACTTCAATGCACTCATAACCATTAATCGATATTAATATAGAATGGTCACAATAATTACCTTGAATATCAAATTTAACCTATTAATGTGAAGGGATAATCATAGCATGAGGTTAAAGGCATTCACACCCTTTCAACAAATATGTTTGTACCTTTTTGGATGAGGAACTTGTAGCCTTGTGGTTGAGTCATTCCCTTACCAAAAAAATGAATGTTACTCACACTCATATGAATGAAAGAAATCAAAGTAAACAGTCTACTTAAACATAAATGTGCACTTAAATAAATCAAAGTAATGTCTACTTAAACTTAAACAGACTATCGTGCACTGTATGTGTAGAATGTGCTTCTTTCAATATTGATAATGTAAGTAAACAATCATTGCAGTAAAATAAAAAACATAAAGTATATTACTGGTGCTTAAACATAAATAACTGTAAGATTCAAATGAAGTAGGATAACACATAGATCTAACAAATTCCACACAAAACCACAACAAAACTATATCATAAGACAACAGTACTTTACCAGAAGAGTGAGCCCAACTCCACGATCAAGGATGCGGTGAACTAACTGCCACGAAAAACTCAGAAACTTAGAAGAAACTCGATTTTCATTAAATAAAATGAGATTACATAGGTTGCAGTCTTGATACAGGACAACGCCTAGCTAGATGACTGACTGACTAATCTCTTCTCTATCTCTGTTTGGCCTTTTATACAATTTGTGGAGCACAGAGCGTCCCAAGATTAGGGTAACAACTCTTCCTAAAAATACACAAACGTTGAACCGATTAATAGAACCTAATGTTGGACCATGGAATAGGTCCTCTTTTGCAACTTCAACCTGTGGACTGCGCTGCATCCTTGATCACATCATCTTGCCAGACTGTGTTTTCTCTGTTCCTGCGAGATTTCTGGGATTAGTGATTCTCTTTGGTAAATCCCCAACCAATATCTAATGTTTTTGAACTAATACACACAATGAAATAATAGAGGTGCATTCTTACCCTTGTGGTTACACACATATCCCCCAAAATTTAGTCACGTTATCGTCCTCGTGCATGCCTTCTCTTTCGCATATCTACGTTGGAACCTTGATACTGGGCCTAAAGTTCTGCTATGTCATATGCCTCAACCATATCTATCCCTAGAAAATTATATCCCCCAGTTAATATTATATCCTTCCACCATTCTCTCTGGACCTAGTAATCAGGTTGATATTGATTAAGTGGCATCCAGATGATGGGGAAGGAAATTCTAAAACCTAGCCATTGAACCCCACAAAACCTCATACATGATATATACTTGGATATTATTTCCATGGCTTTGCAAAAATTGGGAGCCCCAAATGCTTCTTGTTCCCTTACAGTAGGTGGTGATAAGGCCCATCTCTGGTCACAGTTTTTAAGTGCCTCTTCCTTGCAATAGGTCAATTTTTTTATGCAAATATCAACACACCATTGCTATGTAGTTTCCATATTCTGTGGCCAATTGAAATTTGGGAATATGTCTAAAATAGTTATGTTTGTTGATGATCTGTTCAACTTGAAAGTTCTCCATTCTAACCTGAAGGGGTCTGTGTACCTAATTTTCCTCGAAAGAATCAAGTGCCTTCTTCCACTTCACCTGGTTAATGGTGTAGGAAAGAAAGGCCCTCAATTAGACATCTCCCACATATGGAAATGGATTGAATTTTTTATCATCTCTTAGTAGGTAGTTGTGCATGTATAGTTAACACATGAGATGTTGTGTGAGGATGTCATAACTTTTCAAGGTCCTAAGAAACTCCATGGGGTCTTTAATATTATAAACCATCTCCTGGTGAATACATTCCAGACAAAAAAATAAATATTGTTCATGAAGGAATAGTGCATAGCTGAGAGAAGGAAAGCGACACATTACTACCTACTGGGTGATATCATACATCTCCAGTTTTTCATCTCTTAACCTTTGTATCTGTGCCTCCAGCTCTGTAATATTTTCCTTCTATTTCTTTCCCTTTTTCTTCTCTTCTTCCAACTTTTTCTCATAGTCAACAACGACTCTAGCAACCTGATCCCTTATGTCTTTCAGTGTCCTTAGGTGCACTGAAGAAGGGACATCTCCTGTCTGAAACTGGGCTACAATTTTCTTCCACTTCTGTATCTCAACTTTCAAAAAAAACACCTGAGCTTCAGTTGTATCTATCATTGACTCAACTTGAGTAGATGTTGTTACCATGGAAGTGTGAAAGATAGGATCAATCTGAGTGGCTGCTGGTACTGTAGAGGTGTGCAAGATAGGATCGATCTGAGTAGCTAATGTATGCAACACCAACTCAGTTTGAGTAGTTGTTGTTACTTTGGGAGTATCAATAGTTTGAGTAGCTGTCGATACTTTGGGAGTATCGATAGTTTGGTTAGCTAGCGAAATAGTCTCCTTGAAATTTCCCCTCACTAATTCCTTGGCAATTATTTTGTATCTTCATGCTTGTTTCTTCAGGTGAAGAACCTATTTATTTAGATTGGAATTCTCAATCATGAATTGTAGACTTTATCTAAAGGATGTCCTATAATTCTCTTGAATAGAGGTTCTTCTCCTTGCACAAAATTCGACAAATTCTTGTTTGACAAGAATTTCTTCATCCCATCCCCTAGGAGAAACCTCATTATGAGATTCATTGCCTACAACCTCTATGCCTATCTCTTTTTTAACTCACACTTATCCAGGAGTAACAACACCCAACTGTGGTTGAGGATCTTTGGGAGCAACATGCTCTGACGTTGTTTCTTGTGTAACAACATTAGCCATTTCTTGCTCAAAAACTGGAGTAGTTGTTGTGTCTTAAAAAATAGGGTTTTTAGGAACGACTTGTTTTGACACTGGTTCTTGTGTTACAACGCCAGTCATTACCTAATCACCAAAGGGAGGAGTAGCTACACCATCTTCATAGATAGGAAATTCATAAAGTTCTGGCATTGTTTCTTATGTAACAACGTCATTTACCTCTTGTTCATAGATTGGAGGAGTAGTAGCATTATTCTCTTGTTCATTAGATGAAGGGGTATCAACATCCATCTCATGATCATCTGCGGGCAGAATAACAACATCTCTTTATTTTTCATATGCTAAGGGAGTAGAAGAATATATTTCTTGTTCATCTACTGAGGGAGTAGCATCATCTCTTTCTTGTTCAGGAAAAGGGTTTGGATGAATAGAACCCTCTACTTCCTCTTCTTCTGAATCCAGGTTAATGACCTGCTTCATTCCCCCAACTTCTCTAACTTCCACTGATGGTTTCCCTGTTTTCTCATATTCATTTGAGCTAGATTCCTATGTATCAACACCCTTTCTCTACCCTTATGAAATAGTTTCAGCATCCTCTTCTAAATTTATCTGTCCATCTCTCTCTTCTAGGGTTTCTGCTACTTCTGGGATAAGTTCTGCAAATTCCTCTTCCGAGAGTCTTATGAACTACGACCAACTCACAAGGATTTTCTCTAGTGCATGCATGACTAGTAGCTTAACAAGGCCATGATTTGTGAGGGTTTTGAGTGGTTGGTGTGAGCGCTGAGCTGCTCACGCCATCCACTGAATGTTATTACATAGAAAATATGACAGGTTTATGCGTTGTTGGACACGCAGAGATGTGAGAAATTTGAGATGATATTTGTAAATGGTAGAGGGGAGGCCTTCGCATGTCACATAAATTATGAAAAACAATGCTACCTCAACCCATGGAGGTGGTAGATAAGTCTGTTCATATCGTTTCACTTTCTTCTTTACTTCTTTGCCTTCATGCAAAAACAAGTTTGGAAATTCCGGGAGTGGTGTTTTTTGGAAAAAACATCGCTGACCAGATATTGGAAACCCACTAGTTGTTGCAATGGTTTCCTCCATGAATATTATTTTTAATCTGCAGACCATGGAGGAGTGGCCATCCAAATTTTGGGTGAATTCTGTCGTAATGTTTGCATCGAATCCCTGTAACCTCTTGAAATACACATCCCAAACTGGATTCTGGAAAATTTTCCAGACTTCCAGATTTGCACGAACCCGTGTAGTATTTTTTGGTTCATACCTTACTGCTCCACCACCCATTCTATTCCATTGACTGTGCCTACTCGAGGAGTACCGACAACTAGTTCAGGAGAAACGACAGGAAAAATAGTTTTGCGGAAAATGTGTTGTGGAAAGAGTTGTGGATTTTTTATTTTATTTTAAAAAATTAAATGACGTGGAAGGTAAGTAATGATGAAGATATGACAACGAATTTAATATATTGGCATATGATTAATGGTTTGGAGGGTGTCCAATCCCTATGTGTACAATGGCGTCGTAAATTTTTAAGTAATGATTGTGAAATCGTGTGATTAAAGAGGGTAATGATGACTCTTTGGGAAAAGACATAAAATCTCCCCCAAACTTAAAGTTAAGACCTTCCTCGAGTGAAAATTCCTATTCCATGTGTAATATTACCCAAATATGTTAATGTTGGTTGAGGATGTACCTTGTGGATCACCTGTTATGGAGAAGCATCATCGTAGGAATAATGTCGTCTGTAGTCACGGAATATGACAACGTCAATTCGAGTGACGGAATCAGAAGTGGTTGTAGCTGAAATATCGGTATCGATGTTGGTGGGAGTGTAGATGAGTAATGAAAACTAGATTAACAATGGTAGGAGTAGCAGAAACCATATATTAGTGGAGACTGGAGTAGCGACAACCAAAGAGTAGCAGCGACTGGAGTGGAAACACCTCGGAGTGACGACATTGGGTACAACAGTGATTTTAAAGTAACAATGTTGGCAGGTTTATAGCTGGGAGTGAGATTATCATTGATGGCAAGAAAAATGATGGAAAACAGGCTCAGAGGACATCGTAAGTCTATACAGGAGGAGCGCATAGATGCAGGAAAAAACTCGGGCATTATATCCGAGCGCAGGGTCTGACCGTCGTTGGATCTAGGAGAATCTGCACGTTCTTTAAAGTGCAAGGAGAAGCAGGCTTACAAAATCCCGAAAGCAGGAGGACTGTCCATCTTCGGGTAGGATACGTGGTCATAGATCAACATTTCGTTGATTGGAAAGTCAAAGGAAGGAGGTGCTCTAACCCCTCAAACTTGTGATATGCAAGATAGCGAAATGATCCTGGACATTGAAGCCAGAGGAGACATGGTGAGAGATTGGCATTTCGCTGACTGAAAGGTCAAAGGCACGAGGTTCTCTATCCTTCAAACTCATGAAATGTGAAATGACGATATAATCTCAGTCATTGGATCGAGGACAAATATGGATCATTGATCCAAGAAGGACACGTGGCTAAAGATAAACATTTCACTGAGTGAAAGGTCAAAGGAAGGAGGTGCCCTAACCTCTTGATCTCATGAAACATGAAATGACAATATAATATCAGTCACTAGATCGAGGAAAAATATGGATCATCAATCCAAGAAGTGACAAGTGGTAGCCACTCGGCTCATGACACGTCATCGAGTGACGCAAGAGTGACGTCACTCCGAGAGTTTAGTTTTGGGATTTTTAACATAAAAAATCCCCCGAAGTCCCAAAAGATAAAGATTTGGGGTGGAGGATAGTTGTCTGATCACCATAGATCATAGACCATTGATCCGGAGAGAGAAGTTCTCAAATGATTAGCGAGTGGTCATATCTTTTGGTCACATTGTTCAGAGTTGGACAGTAGAGATAGTCCATCCAAGCTCTGTTTTGGGGTTCACAACATGGAGAGTCGAGACGACTCATCAAAGTATCCCCCAAACGCGAAATTGTGAAATGCATTTTTGAATTAGGCTATGGTCACCACCAGTGGTCACATGAAGGTACGAGCATGAAAGATTCTAGACTCCATTTCGGATATTGGGAATTCCAGAGGAAGGAGTCAAGGAGACTCATGGGAGAATCCCTAAAACACAAAATTGTGAAATGCATTTTCAAATTAGGCTGTGGTCATTGCCGCTGGTCACGTGAGTGGAAGGAGCTAGCATAGCTAGGCTCCATTTCAGGTACCGAGATTTGGAGGAGTCAAGGGACTCACGGGAGAATCCCCAAAGTGGAAAATTGTGAAATTCACTTTCGAATGGGGTTGTGGTCACAACCAACGGTCCTATCAGCAGAAGTGAGGGGAAGGAGCTAGAAAAGATAGGCTCCATTTCAGAGTTTTCACAAGTGGAGTGAGGAAACTCGCATCTGTATATCCCAGATCACGAAATCATGAAATGCTTTCTGCATAGGTGTTTGGTTATCGCCAAAGGCCACATGTGAAAGGAAAGGTATTAGCTAGAAATGATAAATGCCCACTGAAAATTTTTCCTCGAGAAGGAAGAAGGTGAGAAGTGCATGAACACGTGAATATTCTCTGAGTAACTGCCATAAGTAAGTGATTGCATCTACCATAGAATTCGAAGAGTCTTCATGGTGATCGACAGAGAAGACGAAGAGTCTCGAGGCAACTGCCAGTGGAGTGTAGACTCATCATAGAGTTGACTGACATATGGAAGTGGGTCAAAGATTATTACAGTTAGCAGAGCCAAAGGATCTCAGGAGAAGGGCCAATGATGATGAACGCAGTGAAGTGTATGTAGTAGGATAGTGCATGCACCATGCACAAGGTGCACAGAGACTATAAAAATGTAGAACATAGAAGAGATCTTGTTGCTACTATTGTGAGTGATGCATGCATGTAGAAGCATGATGTGCAGGAGATGAAGAACAAAAGAAGAAAAGAAAAGAGATGCATATCTGTGAGAAGAAGAGAAATCCAAGGTGTGCATGTTGAGACAGAGGATAAGGTCAGAAAGATAAAGAGTATGCAAGTAGGAAGACATTGATGCAGGGATAGCAAATCAACATAGAAGAATAGTGATAAGCCTGGTAATCCAGTGACAATTATTGAATAACTGTAATAAATTCACAGAAAGAAAAGTTTTATATTTCAGGGTGGTTGGGAGGTGCTAGGGAGGATTGTTGTCCTCAAAATTTCAAGTAGTTTCTTGAACATAGGGAGTTATAGCTTCCATCTGGTTGCAGCCAGAGAAACCAGGGTGGCAGGGTGGTGCAAGGGAGAACATTGGTTCTCTGATATACAGGTCGGTGCCTGTATGACTGGAAATTGGTGCTTCCATCTAGTTGGTGCTGGAACATTCACGAAGTTGGTACTTCCTTCTAGTGGGTGATAGAGAAACTAGAGAGTTGGTGATCTCAGTAAGTATCATCTTACAAAGTAGAGTTCGTAGCCTCATTATGAGTTGGTGCTCATAAGAATGATAATGTACAGAAAATAATTATCATTTAAAGAATAAGAGGTTTTCACCCTTTATGGGTTTCCTTAGGAATATATGTCTCTGTATTATACATGTGTGTGATTTATGTTGAATACTCTACTGCTTATTTATTGTGATCATCATTGAGAGTTTTGTAATGAGTTTAAAAATGGATATAATTGTTTAAGCATAGTGACAACTAATTCACCCCCCCTTTCAGTTGTCCAACAATTGGTATCATAGTGGGCCCCTTTTATCTAAGGGTAGATCATAGAGCTTAAACATGTCAATACATGAAGGAAATTCAACTAATAAGGCCCCTCTATTCAATGGAACAAACTTTGCCTTCTGGAAAGTTAGAATGAGAACCTACATAATGGCTTTAGGGGCAGATGTATGGGGTGTGGTAGAGACTGGTTATGTAAAGCCAGTTGTACTAGATAATAAGGATGACAAGATAGAATTCAGCTTCAATGCTAAGGCTACGAATTCTATCTTGAGTGGGCTTGCAGAAGAAGAATTTGTAAAAGTTATGCACTTAGAAACTGCCAAAGAAATGTGGGACAAACACATTAGCAGTTATGAAGCTAATGAGAAGGTAAAGGACACCAAGCTTCAAACCTAAAGAGTAAAGTTTGAACAACTGAATATAAAAGAGGATGAAACTGTTGGAAAGTACTTTCTAAGAGTTGAAGAACTGGTAAATGCAATGAAATCACTTGGTGAAAAAATTGAGGAACCCTCTTTAGTTCAGAAAATTTTGAGATCTCTACCAGATAAGTTCAACCCAAAGGTGTCTTCTATAGAATAACTTAATGATTTAAAATACTTGGCATTTGATCAACTTCTAGGAACGTTGACTACATATGAAATGAGAATAGTTAAAGATAAACCCACCTCTAGAGAAGCATCATTTAAAGCAGACAAGAATGAGGATTCTGAGCCTGATGAAATTGAAGCAAAATTTGTGAGAAGACTGAAGAAGGGATCAGGCAAATACAAAGGTAAACTATAATTCAAATGTTTCAAATGTGGTAAGATAGGTCATTTTGCAAATAGATTTTCTCGCAAAAGAAAGGATCAGACATATGATGATGAGGAGAAGCAAAAACACAAAAAATTCTTTAAAGAGAGTAATTTTAAGAGGAAAATCCTTTGTGTAAACAATGATGATGATCCTTCAGATGATGAAGACAATGAATCCTCTATTGAATATAAACTAAATGACTTCATGCTTATGGACAAAGAGGATTATGATAATAAAAACATAGGAAGTGATGCTAATGAAGAAAAAGTTGTGGTTGATATGGAAGGAGAACTGATAAGTGCATTGGAAGATATTGACAGACTTAGAATTAAGAAGAGAAAACAAAAACGATTGTTGATACAGTTCAAGAAAGGAAGTAAAGAACCCAATGAAGACTTTGTCCTACTAAAAGTGGAATTAGAAGAGGAAAAGAAAATCAAAGACATTCTAAAACAACAGTTATCAGAAAAGAAGGCCAGATGTGAAGCTCTGGAAAAGGAAGTAGTGAAAGTAGGAAAGAGTTGGAGAAGTTTCAAGCCTTATATCATCATAATCTATCAAGTATCAAATCCTAAGAAGAATTGGCCACCATTCTGAATTAGCAAAGAAACCCAAAGATGAAAACAGGTCTGGGTTATGAAGAGGTATCAAGTATTGATCATCCAAGCAACAAAGAACCCATCATGTTTGTCAAATCTACAACTAGTGACAACACAAAACCCGCAGAAACAAAAGAAGTTAATCAAATGCCCAGGAGGAGTAACAAAAGAGGTATCTGAACTAAAATGATAGATCAAAGAAATATTGTATTCTTTGTTCAAAGAAATCATCATGATGGAAGAAATTGACCTTTTCAAAGAAGACAACCATTTTCCAGGTACAAAGGATTTTTCTATGGATATTGTTATTTTTGTTCTAACTTTGGTCACAAAGTTGTAAACTGTTCTTTAATATTTAAATATGAGCAATCAAAATATTCAAGAAATAGATATCTACCGCAACAAAGAATGAGACAGACAAGTAACAAACAATCATAGACTACAAATAATGTGATGGCTGGAAAAAGGACACAGGTTAAGCATAACAATTGTTATGATACTTTATTCAATGAAACAAAATGTTACACCTACCATAATTTTGGACATAAAGATACAGACTGTCGCTTAAGGAACTACGAGCCATATTTGAACCCCTCTACTGAAAATGTCAAGTTTGGAAGATGAAATAAAATGACAAGTGTGGACTAGTGTTGTCATCCCAAAGACATCAACACCCCTGGTATATTGATAGTAGTTGCTTCAAATATATGACGGGAGAAAAAGGTAAGTTTCTATCTCTAAGTGAAATCAAATCAGGAAATGTAACCTTTGGAAATGATGCTCCAGGTAAAATCAAGGGTAAAGGGATGGTGAGTCTAAGTAATGGAAAAGGAAAATCCCAGAATGTTCTTCTTATAGATGGGTTGAAACATAATCTGCTTAGTATAAGTCAAATGTGTGATAGAGGATGTGAAGTGGTGTTCACTTCCAAGGACTGCAAGATAAAGTCTGTAAACTTAGGACAAGTGGTGGCTAACGACATAAGGACATAAAATAATGTATATGTGCTGATAGAAGATAGAGAAGAGTGTCGTCTAAGGAAACATGATGAGAGATGGTTATGGCATAGAAGACTTGGACATCTAAACTTTGACCACTTAATCAATCTCAAAAATCTTGAGGCGGTAACAGATCTTCCGAGAATATCAAAGACACAAGATTCTATGTGTAAACCCTGCAAAGTAGGAAAGTTAACCAAGACACAATTTAAATCCAAGAGCTCTACTTCAATAGAGAAAACACTCCAACTAGTTCATATGGATTTATGTGGACCATCAAGATAGGAAGGCACAGGGAAAGAAAACTACTTCATGCTAATCATTGATGATTACGCCAGACTTACTTGGGTTGCCTTTCTCAAGGAAAAAGATGAAGCATTTGAGAAATTTAAAATATTTAATTCTTTAACTGAGAGTAAAATAGGAAAGAGGTTAAAGGCAATAAGATCAGACAAAGGAGGCAAATTTATGTCAAGTGAGTTCAAGGAATTCTGTGATAAACATGGGATCAAGAGAGAATACACAATCCCAAGAACTCCACAAAAAAATGGAGTAGTTGAGAAGCAAAACAAAACAGTGCAGCAAATGGCTAGGTCAATGATGATTGAGAAGAATATTGGTCAAACCTATTGGGTAGAAGCAATACACACAACAATCCGTGTTCTTAACAAATACCACCTCAGACCACACACTGACAAGACACCTTATGAACTATGGTATGGGAGACCTGCTTCAATCAAACACTTCAAAGTCTTTGGGAGTAAGTGTTACATAAAGAATAATGATGAGAACCTTGGCAAGTATGATGACAGGGATGATGAAGTCATATTCTTAGGGTATTCTACAAATAGTAAAGGATACAATTTCTATAATAAGAGGCTGCATAGATTGGTTGACTGTATTGACATAAAAGTTGATGAAGGAATCCCAGTAAGAGAGGTGAACAATACTGAATCAACAACAAAAGATATAGATGAAGTTGAAGCTGAACAGGTCCAAGAATCAGAACAAGAAGACTCTGAGCCAGATGAAGATGAAAATATTGAGATAGACTCAAATAAGTAGATAGCATCAAATTCCTCCTCCAGAATCACTCAAAAGAATCATCCTACAAGTCAGATAATTGGTGAAAAAGACAAAGGTGTACAAACTAGGAGAAATATAATAAAAAACACTGAAGAATCACATATAGCCTTCATATCCATACTGGAACCCAAGAATTTTAACGAATCTAGCAAATATGACCATTAGGTTAAAGCCATGAATGATGAACTTGATCAGATTGAGAAAAAGAATATGTGGGATATGGTTCCTAGACCTGAAGGTAAAAATATCATTGGTTCCAAATAGATCTTTAAGAACAAAATGAATGAGAAGGGACAAGTTGTCAAGAACAAAGAAAGATTGGTCTGTAAGGGCTATGCTCAAATAGAGGGACTCAATTTTGATGAAACATTTGCACCAGTAGCAAGACTAGAAGAGATCAGAATATTTCTTGTCTATGCTTGTCATAAAAGGTTTAAAGTCTATCAAATGGATGTCAAGTCAGCATTTCTAAATGGAGATTTAAAATAAGAAGTTTATATGGAACAACCAGAGGGTTTTGAACTGACAGATAATCCTAACCTAGTATGAAAGCTGAATAAATTCTTATATGGGTTAAAACAAGCTCCCCATGCCTGGTATTATAGACTGGATAAGTATCTCCAAGACAAAGGGTTCAAGAGAGGAACAGTTGAAAGCACTCTATATATCAAAATAGAGGGTAATGACTTGCTCATCGTGTTGGTCTATGTAGATGACATCATCTTCAGATGTAATAATGATTCATTGGCACAATGGTTTTCTTCTTCCATGGAGTCTGAGTTTGAAATGACTATGATAAGGGAACTATCATTTTTTCTTGGTTTGCAAATTACTCAGAAGTATGAAGGAATGTTTCTTTCTCAAGAAAAATATTTAAGAGAAATGTTGAAAAGGTTTCAAATGGAAGATTCTAAACCTGTGGGCACACCTATGGTTACTGGATGAAAATTAAGCAAGGATGATGACTCACCTGATGTTGATCAAAGTTCATATAGGTCGATGATAGGTAGCCTATTGTATATCACAACATATCGTCCAGACATAATGCATGTTGTTGGAATAGTAGGAAGGTATCAGGAAACACCCAAACAAAGTCATTTACAAGCTGTCAAAAGAATATTTAGATATTTGAAAGAAACAATGAACTATGGCCTATGGTATCCTAAGAATCAAAATTTTCAATTATCAGTCTACTTAGATGCTGATTGGGCTAACTGCATGGATGAAAGGAAAATCACGAGTGGAGGTGCATTCTTCTTAAGAGATTCTCTAGTAGTGTGGTTGAGTAAAAAGCAAGGCTCGATTTCTTTATCAACTACAAAGGAAAAGTACATTGTTGTTGCTACTTGTTTCACTTAGGTATTATGGATGATTCAGACACTTGCAGACTTGGAGGTAAAATATACAACACCGATCCCAATTCATTATGATAACACTAGTGCCATAAGTGTGTCAAAGAATCATGTATTCCACTCCAAGACCAAGCATATTCCCATAAAATACCATTTTATGAGAGAGAAGTTCACCAATTAGATTGTTTAGGTTCATTACATTCCAGCCACAGAACAAATTGCAAACATATTTTCTAAACCCCTAGCCAAGACACCATTTGAATATCTCCATCAGAAGCTGGGTATCATACTGTCTCATACCTAAGAGAGTTCATCTTGTTAGGGGGAGTATGTGTTGGCTGCATATCTGATACCTCCGACAAAGTAATGCAACAACTCAGGGGGAGCATGTTTTCTTTGACATTAATTTCAAAGGTGAAGAAAAGGAGTGGAGTGGTCTAGACTGGATGTTATAGCTGAAGGTCCAAACAGATTAGCGCAACCATTCAGGGTTGCCATCAATGCCAAAGGGGGATATTGTTGGAAGGTTTACAATTGGGAGTGAGATTTTCATTGATGGAAATAACAACGATGGCAAGAAAAGTGATGGAAAATGGGCTCAGAAGACATCGTAAGTCCAGACAAAAGGAGCGCACAGATGGAGGATAGATCTCAGGAAATAGATCTGAGCGCAAGGTCTGACCGTCGTTGGATCCAGGAGAACCTATACGTTCTTTAAATGGCAAGGAGAAGAAGGCTTACAAAATCCCGAAAGGAGGAGGACCGTCCATCTTTGGGTAGGACACGTGGTCATAGATCAACATTTTGTTGACTGGAAAGTCAAAGGAAGGAGGTGCTCTAACCCCTCGAACTCGCGAAATGATCCAGTGGTTGAAGCCAGAGGACACATGGCGAGCAATTGGCATTTTGCTGACTAAAAGGTCAAAGGAAAGAGGTGCTCTATCCTTCCAACTCACGAAACACAAAATGACAATATAATCTTAGTCGTTGGATTGAGGAAAAATCTGGACCGTCGATCCAAGAAGGAAACGTGGCTAAAGATCATCATTTCGTTTACTGAAAGGTAAAAGGAAGGAGGTGCCCTAACCTCTTGAACTCGTGAAACACAAAATGAAGATATAATCTCAGCCATTAGATTGAGGAAAAATCTAGACCGTCAATCCAAGAAGTGACACATGGAAGCCACTCGGCTCATGACACATCATCGAGTGATGCAAGAGTGACATCACTCCGGGAGTTTAGTTTTAGGAGTTTTAGCATCAACACTCGTCCAAAGTCCCAAAAGCTAAATTTTTGAGGTAGAGGATAGCTATCCAATCACCACGGATTGTGGACCATTGATCCAGAGAGGGAAGTGCTAAAATGATTAGCGAGTTCTCATATCTCATGGTCACATCGTCGAGAGTTGGAGAGTAGATCTAGTGCATCCAAGCTCCATTTTGGAGTTCGCAACATGGAGAGTCGAGACGACTCATCACAGAATCCTTGAAATGCAAAATTGTGAAATGTATTTTCGAATTAGGTTGTGGTCACCACCGGTGGTCATGTGAAGGTAGGAGCATGCAATATTCTAGGGTCCATTTTGGATATCGAGAATTCCATAGGAAGGAGTGAAGGAGACTAACGGGAGAATCCCCGAAACACGAAATTGCGAAATGCATTTTCGAATTAGGCTGTGGTCACCACCGGTGGTCACGTGAGTGGAAGGAGATAGCATAGCTAGGCTCCATTGGAGGCCACATGTAAAGGAAAGGGATTAGCTAGAAAGGATAAATGCCCACTGTAAATTTTTCCTTAGGAAGAAAGAAGGCGAGAAACACATAAATGTGTGTATATTCTCTCAGTAACTGCCAGAAGGAAGTGATTTCATTTCCATAGAATTCAAAGAGTCTTCACGGTGATCGATAGAGAAGAGGAAGAGTCTCAAGGAAACTGTCAGTGGAGTGTAGACTCATCATAGAGTCAACTAACAGATGGAATTGGGTTGGAGACTATTACAATCAACAAATCCAAAGGATCTCAGGAGAAGGGCCGGTGATGATGAATGCAGTGAAGTGTATGCAGTGGAATAGAAAATGCAACATGCCCAGGGTGCACAGAGACTATAAAAATGAAGAATAGAGAAGAGATCTTGCTACTGTTGTTGTGAGTGATGCATGCGTGTAGAAGCATGATGTGCATGAGATGAAGCACATAAGAAGAAAGGAATAGATATGCATATCTATAAGAAGAAGAGAAATCCGAGGTGTGCATGCTGAGACAGAGGAGAAGATCATAAAGATGAAGAGGATGCAAGCAAGAAGACATTGATGCAAGCAGAGTAGAGCAACATAGTAGAACAATGATAAGACTGGTAAGCCAATGACAACTATTGAATCACTGTAATAAATTCACAGAAAGAAAATTTTTATATTTCAGGGTGGTTGGGAGGTGCTAGGGAGGATGGTTGTCCTCAAAATTTCAAGTAGGTGCTTGAACATAGGGAGTTATAGCTTCCATCTGGTTGCATCCAGAGAAACCAGGGTGGCAGGGTGGTGCAAGGGAGAACATTGGTTCTCTGATATACAGGTTGATGCTTATATGACTGGAAGTTGGTGCTTCCATCTAGTTGGTGCTGGAACATTCAAGAAGTTGGTACTTCCTTCTAGTGGGTGCTAGAGAAACCAGAGAGTTGGTGCTATCAACAAGTAGCATCTAGAAAAACAGAGGTGGTAGCCTCATTATGAGTTGGTGCTCATAAGAATGCTAATGTACATAAAATAATTATCATATAAAGAAGAAGAGGTTTTCACCCTTTATGGGTTTCCTTAGGAATATTTGTCTTTGTATTATACATGTGTGTGATTGATGTTGAATACTCTACTGATTATTTATTGTGATCATCGTTGAGAGTTCTGTAATGAGTTTAAAAATGGATATAATTGTTTAAGCATAGTGACAACTGATTCACCCCCCCTCTTAACTGTCCAACAAACGATACCCGGAGTAGTAGTGACTGTAATAGCAGCAACCGGAGTAGCGACAACAATAGTAATGACATCGTACAACAATGATTTTGAAGTAGTGACACCCATAGTAGTGGAAACTATAGTAGCAACATCTCATACAACGACAATTTTGAGGTAATGACACTCAGAGTAGGGGCAACCAGAGTAGAGGAAATAGGTGTAGCGGCAGCTCCAGTAACATCATCTCGTACAATATTGATTTTGAAGTAACGACAACCAGAGTAGCGACAACCAAAGTAGCGACAACTACAATAACAACACCCGGAGTAGCGACAGTTGTAATAACGACATCTTGTACAGTGGTGATTTTGAAGTAACAACACCTTAGTACCAAATTGGGACCACTTGTCGATATAGTGGTACTTGGTGAACCAATCACACATTTTCCCCATTTTCAAATTGGCGATATGGAATTTTATCTCTATTGTGTGAATATTTATGCTTACTTTGAGTTCATTAACATAGTAGATGACAAATATCAATACCTAATATTGTAATGGATTGATTAGGAATTTGATAATGATGTCATTTGTTAAGAAGGGTTATTGGATGGTATATCCATTGGATATAATGTAGGGAAATACATTTTTTAAATATATAGAAGAAGTATTGGATGACTAAGAGAGTTGGAAGACTACATTAATCTCACCATAGGATAGTTGGAAGACTACATTAATCCAACTGCTAGTGGAAAGTTGAGTTGGAGAATAGTATTCTCCTATGTCATTTATTCCAAAGTGTCCATTACTTTTGGGCCTCCTAGGGAGTATGGGAATTAATTGACACAAATATGCACACTACCAAATTCCATTAAGTGGATTCATCTAGAGATTAAATATCCACTAGTGTTTAATGGCACAAGTAATGTTTAGTTTTCAAGTATTATCTTCTAGACTAGTACTTCAAGTTGTCCATTGATAATTTAGTGGTCAAGTATTTGGTTAAAAATACAATGTTGGAATGTTGATTCGATTGATGTTTTCTACTATTTTAGGAGTTTTATTTTGAAGTGGTGGTTAAACTAGGTAAATAAAATGTGGGACCTAATCACCTCTCGAAAATCCACAATTGGAACAATGTTGGGATAGCTCATAAAGTGTTGAATGTAGATATCTTTTGCATGGAAGTAGTTCTTGAATTCTTCATTAATATTTCTAACTTCAAATATAAATGTACATGCACTAGAAGAATATGGTGATAGTAAAGATTGATAGCTCATAATTAAGGATACAAGTTATTAGTTAATCATACAGTACATTTACACATTATCAATGGATTGTATTATTGACTACTATGTGTTGGATCATGAATGATAGGTATTGGTGCTCTAGGAATCCCATGATGGAAATAGAAACATACATTATAGTGAGAAGACACAACTATCATAACATATATTACAATGAGACATGTTGGATGCAAGTATCATTCAATTCAAGGCTAGATTTCACTCTCCACTCCATTATTCATATTATTATCTTTATTCATTCCTATTAGTACATATTCTCCCTTTATCTTCTATCATTTGTTTACTTAGGTTTCATATGTGTGTGTGTGTGTGTGTGTGTGTGTGTGTGTGTGTGTGGTTAAGACTTTGTACTAAAAATATGTTATAGTTGTATTGGTCAATGCAAGAATACAAAAAAAGGTTTTTCCCATAGTCTATGATTCATACTTTGTTAAATAAATTGATGCTTGTATACAAAAAATGAAATTCTATCCTTTCATGAGGATTGTGAACGTTTACTAGTATAAAGCCTAGTTTAAAAAACACGTCATAACCATTACCTTCTCATTGTCCTTTCACTAGATCCATTAGACCATACATCTTGATAAGAGTTGTCCACAAGATGCATTTCCATCACCAAGACCTGCATGAATCATAAAAAACAAATTATTTATGAGTAAATAATATATAAGAAAATAAACATGCATTTAATTATGTAAAATACTCTAGAAAAAACTTAAGTGGTCACATACCTTAATGAGCTTCTCTTTGTTTCGAGAATAGGTTATTCTCTACTGAACAGGGCCAACCACGTGAAGGTGGAAGCTCATATGGCCTCTTCCCCCCCTCACATCGCTCTCAATTCCCCATACCCAACAAATGATTTTCTTTATATAGAAAACATATAGGCATTCATGCATAACTAGGATAACCATAAAAACATGTGAACATATAAACATTGAAGAATGTGAGCATATAAACATCGATAAAGATCCAAATACAAGTCATGAATTTATACATCTAATTTTTCTTTGATTTATGTTTTTTTACATTCATAAAATTGACAATTGGGGTATCATAATCATCCAAGGACATTGTCTTTTGTGTGCCCTGTCCTTTTATTGTTTGTGTTTCCATGCGCTCATGTACCATACTTCGGGTACGTCACTAAGAAGGGCATCGAGGCAACTGTTCAAGGTCATGAACTACAACAACGAAAATGATCATATAGATATGTTGAAATATAATTGAAATAACTAATTCATTATTTTGATTAACATTACACTATTTCTCTTTACCTGTCTTTGTAGCTGTGATCGTTGGTGCATCGATTTCTTGTCTACTTGGTTCCTCTCGTAGTTCACCCTCTTGAGCTACATGCGCTTCAATTTTGAGAAGATAATATATAAGTATACGTCAGGAAATAAATATCTACAATCACAATAAATATTTCTAATACTGAAGCATACATACCAGAATGGGTACTCTACTCTCCACTATCATTGGAAATGTGCACCCTTGTATGACATGGTGTCTGCTGAATACCGCTAGATTCACTGTTGCGATAACACTGTTTCTTGAAAAAAAACATAAATACTTAGTTAAGGGTGATATAATAAAATAGGAATAGACTTTACAATGACTAGAAACTGTGGTTTCCTTATTCATTTGAATTACCTGCATGGTTGGGGAGATAGGAGTCTGGCCCAAGATTTTTCTATATTTAATCACACTTTTAAAACCGTGCTTGTAAGCAAGCTTTAGTTCCTCCTCGGTGGCAGCAGTGTCAAACATATTTAACTACAATGCATAACACCATTAAAAATACCAATAACAAAAACATATATTTTTTCACTACTGTTAAATAAATATTAACCACAGTTAATCATTTAAATCTTACGATTCAGGATTTTAGTTTTCCATAGCCACCTTGGTCTAGCTTATGCTTCCCATGTTTTTCGACTCTGGCCTTGGTTTCTTTGGAGGTGTCTGGTATCCTACATATGGATTTTTTGAAAAAACAATAGATATCAGAATTGTTACTTAAAACAGGAAAGAAAAACATAAATGATCATATTTAACTGATAATATGACATGTGTTGTACCTTGTTTGACCATCTCGTGGATGTCTTCCTTGTTTTTTAAACAAGTTCTCCTTTGCATCCCCTATTAGGGCCTTACACTCTTTCTCTTGAACCATGGGAGGGCGCTCGTTCTTGAGGTCTAATTGCAATTTATCCCTATACTGGGCCCTGGTATATTTTAAATTCTCGTCGGCTAACTTTGTAACCACTTTCTTGTTGAAAGTGTTGTCGAACAAGTTTACCATGTGGTCTATTAAATCATATTTATTTTTTCTATCTTGGCCATTCCACCAAGTGCAAATGGTGGGGCCAAACAACTCCAATGCTTTTTCATTTAAGTTTCTATAGAAAACATTGTTTCCTACAAAAAATTGTTATCCATTAATTTATAATAATCTCAACAGATGTCCATTTCAATTTCATGAAAAAAATGATACAATTAATTAACAATTACCTGCAATCTTTTGATCTTGATTGGAACACATGCTTCATCCACCAGAAAGATGACATCTAGTGATCTGGTGATTTTAATTCATTTTGATCCATGCAGAATAGTTTCCTCTCCATCTACAATATGTTCCTCTTTGGATTCATGTGGAGTCCTAGGATCCGACTCATCATGCTCGAGTGTGTTATTCTGGTCAAAATCATTGCGCTCATCAATGGATTCGAGGGGAACCTCAGGAGGCTCAAAAAGACTCACTTGCACTTTACTATGTCGAAATTTTTTTTTGCATTGGACCATCACTGCTACCTATATCAGTTGCAGGATGGGCAGGTTCCTGACACACGGGGTTTAAAAACTCCTACAAACGAAAAAAGTTTACTTTATCAGATCATATATAAAATATAAAACAAAAAAACGGATATGAAATTGTCATAGCTGAAAAAAATATGTGAAGATGCCACTTACCCCAAAATTAGTTATTGTATTTTGTAGCTCTACAATTCTTTCCCTGTCCTCCTGTGTCAGGGGTATTTTTCTAAGCAAACCTAGATATTAAATGTTAGCCTTCTTCAAGGCCTTCGTTACAGTTGTCATTGGGTCAGTGGAATAAAATATTTCATCCTCATCAATATCCTCAGTGGGAGCCTTCCCACGTTGACCATGACACAATACATTGATGAATAAAATTAATGAGATGAACTTTAACATTTGAGAAATTTAGTTATTGTAGTAATATCAGAAAAAAAATAATGAAATTTCAAAAATTTAGATGTTGTAGTCATAAGTTGTTACTATATTTAACATTTACCTGGTGAGGCACAACGGGTGCCTTTCCACGGTCACCCTGGACACACGTAGCAGGTGATTTTCTACCACGGTCACCCTGTATAGATGTTGACACAATAAATCAATCAACAAAAGTTATGAAATCCACCTGGAATATTAAAAAATTGAAATAGTGCAGTAATATCAGAAAAAAAATAATGAAATTTCAGAAATTTAGTTGTTGTAGTCATAAGTTGTTACTGTATTTAACATTTACCTGCTGAGGTACAGTGGGTGCCTTTCAATGGTCACCCTAGATAGATGTATTTTGTGATATCTCACGGTCACCTTGGATAGATGTTGGCATAATAAATTAATCAACAAGAGTTATGAAAGTAATTGTAACATTAAAAAAATGAAATATTGTAGTAATATCATAAAATAAATAATGAAAAATGAAATATATGCAGTAAAAAATTGAAATATTGCAACGATAAATTGTAACAATGATTGATGAAAGGTTGAGTTGAATGGTATGTAATATATTTACCCCCATAGTCGCACACCCTCCATCTATTCGATTTAAGTTGTAATCGATCAACAACTCTTCACCTGGAACTATTATTTTTGTTACACATACAAATATATGATTTCCTTTGGATCCCTCAAATATGAAATTCAGTTTCTTAGTTGTTCCCACTAGTTGTGTACTATTTATAAAGCCCACAATGTTTCCAGTAGCTTTTGGCCTTCCATCAATATACATAGTTTCCCCTTTATTTTGATTGTTATCTACTAGTTGTATATAATTTGCGGCAACTCCATATCTCCGCATACTTCACGTATATTAGACCAACATCAACCAATGATTGTATTTGTATAATGGTCTGACATACTCCATCAATTAAGTTACAACGCCATAGCCGACCTTTATGCCATCCATGGAAAATAACCCCTATCCAGATAAGGATGAAGGAGAAATGCAATACATCCTCCCATTGATGAAGAAATGTGTGTCCACTTCAGGTATCTCCTTAGGTGCCCATCGTTGCACTAGATGTTTATACCTCAAGGGAAACTCAATGTCACCTATGCTCTCAGCATCATAATTACATGACCCTCTGTTGGAAATAAAAAATTGCATGCGTATACAAAATCTTTTCCTTACCTTTTCAGATCTAGTTGATCTAGAACCGATAGATCTAGTACAACACATCTCACTTTCAACCTCTCTTAGTATATCTTGATCATCACTCGAGGAAGATAGATCTGACAGATACCTATTTTTTGGTACCTACACTCGTTAAAAGAAGAAGATAAGTTATCGTGCCAATATACGTTTGTGGTACCAACACAGTTGCATATAGTTGCATATAGTTGCATAAGTTGCACTGTTGCATAAAGTTGCATATAGTTGCATAAGTTTCATTATTGCATAAAGTTAAATATAGTTGCATATTGTCACTAAAAAACATGATAATTTGCATTGTTGCATATAGTTGCATAGTTGCATATAGTTGCATACGAAATTGATGCAATATAGTTGCAGTTGCATATAGTTGCATATAGTTGCAATATAGTTTCATAAGTTGCATATAGTTGCATATAATTGCAATATAGTTCGATATAGTTGCATATAGTCACTAAAAAACATGATAAGTTACATTGTTGCATATAGTTGCCAAGTTGCATATACTTGCATACGAAATTGTTTCAATATAGTTGCATAAGTTGCATAAGTTGAATTGTTGCATAAAGTTGCATATAGTTGCATATAGTTGCATACGAAATTGTTGCAATATAGTTGCATATAGTTGCAATATAGTTGCCTAGTTGCATATAGTTGCATACGAAATTGTTGCAATATAGTTGCATATAGTTGCAATATAGTTGCCTAGTTGCATATAGTTGCATATAGTTGCAAAGTTGCATATAGTTGCATAGTTGCATTGTTGCATAGTTGCATAAGTTGCATTGTTGCAATATAGTTGCATAGTTGCATAAGTTTCATATAGTTGCATAGTTGCATAAGTGACAGGGTTGTTGTGTTTATAGAGTTTTGAGCTTCAATCTCTTTTCTCCCATGCATTTCCCTCCTTACGATTTGGACAAGCCTGGTTGGATTGTGTTTTTGTGATGAGTAGTTCATTTATTGTTCATTTTTATTTGCACAAGTTCGACGATACGTTGCATATAGTTGCAGAAGTTGCATTTTTGCATAAAGTTGCATATAGTTGCAGCAACCAGGGTAGCGGAAACCAAAGTAGTGACAATTGTTGTAACAACATTGTTGTAAAATATTTGCATAGTTGCATAAGTTGCATATAGTTTCATAGTTGCATATAGTTTCATATAGTTGTGGCAACCAGAGTAGTGGCAGCTACAGTAAAAACATTGTTGCAATATAGTTGCATAGTTGCATAAGTTGCATATAGTTACATAGTTGCATAAGTGACAGGGTTGTTGTGTTTATAGAGTTTTGAGATTCAATATATTTTCTCCCATCCATTCCCCTCCTTACCATTTGCACAAGCCTGGTTGGATTGTGTTTTTGTGATGAGTAGTTCATTTATGTCATTGTTGTGATCTTGTAACTCAATGGTTTAATTCCCCTTAGGAAAAAAAAAGGCCACCAACCTCGTGCACGATGCATTATTCATAAATATTTAATTCCCAATGTTCCAAAAGCCATACCTATTTCAAATTTTTGAGTTTTACTGTATGTTTTGTACCATGGATTCATTTGTTTGTAGTATGGTGGTTGAAGATCTGTGAAATAATTTTTTAATATCTAATTGAGTTGATTTTCTATGTTCGACTAGCACTCAATAAGTTGTTTTGAAAAGAAAAAAAATGCTTTAGGGCATGTGTTTGAATCTCAATCTTGCATACCTTTTAGCCTACTCAAAACACACAACAATATAATGGAATAGAGGTACTCACCATTCTGTGTGCCCTCGCATGTGCCCTCACAGTGTTTCTCCTCTGTGTGCCCTCCACTCAGTGCCCTCTATGTGCCCTCATATTGTATCTCATCCATGTTCCCTCGACTCAGTGCCCTCCATGTGCCCTCTCCTCCCTGTATAGTGTGTCCTCTGTGTGCCTTGCACAATGTTCCCTCTATCTGCCCTCTCTATGCCCTCCTCCCTGCACAGTGATCTCCTTGGTCACGTTCTCCCCTTGGTCGCATGCACAGTAATCTCCAAATCGATGACAACAATGGGTGGGATCCTCCTAACACACTATGACTCCCAACTACAGTCGCATGCAGCAATGGGCGGGCTTCCAACTATGGTCACATGCAACAATGGTAGCGTGCAACAATGGGTGGTCTCCCAACTTTACTCTCAAAAAGTTTGTTTTTGCAGGAATAATGAGCAATGCACATAGATTTTCATTTCAAGTTTAATAAAGACATGGTACATAAATCGTTGACTGGGATTTCTTGCAAACATTCTTGCCATTTTTTGGTAACCCTTGGGTTCATGTTGCCTTGTAAATCTTCACAAATGTCATTAAAAAATCCAGGGATCTATTAAGAGAGGTTTGAGTTCACTAAATAATCCATCAAATATTTGTTTCTTTCATAAGAAAGATGGGTGAGAAAGGGTTTTTTGTTTTTTTATAAGGTCTATTTAGTGTTGAATGATATAGTGTTTAATGAAATCCCATTTTGTGCAGATAATGGTGAAAGGAGGTGATGCATTGCATCTATATCAAATCTTCACTAAAGATAATATCATTCTACTACTCTAAGTTTCAACATTGGATCCATTAAGGATCCATTAATGGCGATTGGCATAATGATAAAGATAAAATTGAAGGAACCAATGAATCTAATTATAATGGGGAATATGTTGATGGAAAGGGTGATGATGGTATCAATGAAGAAAAATAATCTGTTTTCCTAAAAAAACAAAAAAATCACAAATAATGTTTCCATTTTAAAAAATTCTTTCATATATTTTAACATTAGTTTCCATTATATGCTCAAACTATTGTAATTGTTATGTAAAAAAAATTGAATGCACATTATGCGCCACATCACTCAAAATGTCAATATTATTTGTATCAATGAAATCATCCTAATCATCCTTCTACTAATGATGAAGATGATTCTAACTTCAAGGGTAACTTCACATTGAAGGGTGATGACTAAGACTAGGGGAAACTTTCAATTCAAGGCCATGAATGACTAGGCCCACATCAAGTGAAGAAATAAAATTAAGAAGTTGAACATGTTTTGTCCAATTCCATGTCAAAAACAACACATCCATTCACTGGGAACACTAAAACCCGACAAATCAATGACTCCACTAAATTAGGTTTTATGGTTTACATGATGAATTGATGATGGAAGAAAGTGGGTGTGTGAGTCAAATTTGAGTCTAGAAACCCTCCCATATCGTTAAGGCATGAGAATACTCTATCCATGTCAAATTTCAATGCAAATAGAAACAGTTTCAAAAAATTTCAATGTTGGCCCCATTCATAGGTCATTGTTGCCCATGTCTAGTCCTAGTACAATTTCCTTGTAAAATTTGTACAAGATATTTGGAGAATGATAATTTTGAAGGTGTTAGGATTCTTCCTACACACCACGGTCAGATCACTACTCATTGATAGTCTACGTATTGATCCCTTTTAGTTTTGGGTTGTTAGTATTTTTAATTGCACGCACCTTTCAATCTAGTCAAACTTCAATTAATGTCTCTTGTTACTGTAGGGTTATAAAGCCTCATGATCCAAATGCCCATATGCCTCCATCCTTGTGATCTAATGATTTTTGGGTGACAAGTGTCATAATGGGTGATGACTAAGACTAGGGGAAACTTTCAATTCAAGGCTAGGAATGACCAGGCCCACATCAAGTGAAGGAAGAAAATTAAGAAGGTACTTGTGTTGTCCCATTCCATGTCAACAACAACACATCCATTCACTGGAAATAAATCTATGACTCCACTAAATTAGGGTTTATGTTTTACATGATGAATTGATGATGGACATACCTACGTCGTTGGTATGATTAGGCACAGTCGTGCATAACTCCTCTTGGTTTTGAGAATAGTTCATTCTCTACTAAACAGAGGCAACCACATGAAGGTGGAAGCTCTAATTATGCCCCCCCCCCACCCCCTCACATCA
The DNA here is from genome assembly GCA_009831015.1 of Picea engelmannii. Classification (NCBI taxonomy): domain Eukaryota; kingdom Viridiplantae; phylum Streptophyta; class Pinopsida; order Pinales; family Pinaceae; genus Picea; species Picea engelmannii. The sequence continues at coordinate 74,077 of ML795737.1, read as the reverse complement.
CTCTCAATTTCCCCATATTACGTAATTTTAAATTCTAAATAACATGTATCATATACTATATTATACAAAAGAAAAACATATAAAGATCATATAAAAGAAATAAACACATACCTCTTCTTTTCAACAATTAAATATCAGCCATCTTCTTCTTCATATAGCTCAACATCTGTATGAGGATCTGGTTCCGAATCGATATTGGTCAAAGGCTCATTCATATCAACATCATCATCAACGTCATTTTCACTAATATAGTTATCAATATCATCAATGACATCGTCGTCTCCTACATTTGGATGATCAACTTCTTCAACTTCTTCATCTGACACATCGAATACATGATCCACCTGCTCTTAATATGCATAATCATGATATTCTTCCTCATTATTATATTCATCGTCAACTACATGATTATACTTTACTAGTCTTCCTCTTGGATAATATCTAACAACGTATGACCAACCTGCTTTACTAGGTACATCTGAGTAAAATACCTACTCACATTGACTTGGAAGAACATAAGGCTCTGTACCCGATTCAAATTCCCTTGTATTAACCATGGTAAATCCATTATCATGCTCAATAATATTTCTTTCAAGATCACGTTCATGCATCTGTAGCCTGTACCATTTAACCTCAAACAAAACTATTTTAAAGAATTAAAATCACCCTCAATTATATCCTCCAAATGCCCATAGTACCTATTCTCAATTTCTTCCAGATTTTTGTCACTTCTAGAGGAAATTTTGGTGACCTTAAACACTACATTTATCCCACAATCTGAGGTTTTCATCTTATCATCCAATATTTTGATACGAAATTTACGACCAGTACACCACATAGCCTTGTGATGTTTCAACTGCAACATGTAAAACAAGTAAAAAATACATTGCCAATTAATAAACCTCATATAGGAGTTAGTAAATATATATTTCATAAATTAAACAAACCAAATGCATTGAAAAATTGGGAAAAAACTATGAAAATGTGGGTATAAAATTTTACTTGCATGTTTATCTTTTAAACCAAAGGCTAAATCAACTTCCCTTGATGTAAGATTAGGAAATTGATCTCGATGACGATGTTTTGTTTTAATCATCTTACTCACCCATTCCCATGATAACCTACCAAAGTATTATTCAGTATATTCTATCTAATGCTCCATCCAATCAAGGTTGTTTGCAATCTATAAATGTAAAGCATCCCACTCTCGAGAAACTATATGATAGCATAACAATTTAATATCATTAATTAGTTATTTTTAATAAAGGAATAATTTAATAAATGTGTAACATATTAAATCTACGTCAACATCTAATAATTACCTTTCACAATCCTCATGTTACCTTTCCCCAATAGGACATCCCCTTCAAATTTGTTGATGGAGTCGAGATACCAAATTCGAGGCACATTCATATTTTCTGCTAATTTAGGTAGATATTGACTAATATACACCATGCATTGATATACCATATATCCCTCAACCATATAACCCTTTGGACATGCTCTTTGTCTAACAAAAGCCTTCAGTGACTTCAACTACCTCTCCACCATCCACATCAACCTTGTGTGTACTGATCCACATAATTCAATCTTCTAAACTTGGTGTATGAGGTAGTGTTCTTGTGCATTGAAAAATGTTGGAGGTAGATATTGTTGCATTTGACACATTATTCATCAAATTTATCTCTTCCAATACCTTATATATTCTTTATGGATTTCTTTTGATGATAGCCACCTACAAATGTCGATGCAATAAAATAATATAAAGGCATACATATATTTGAAGATAAAACATAATATGTCAATAAGTTTCACTACAAATCACATAATAAGTACATTTTCCTTATAAAACAATACTTACCTCATGTATTTGCCAAGTACATAAATAATTTGTTTTATGTTGTTGTCAAAGTCGTCTGGGAGAGATAAAGGTAGAACATACTATAACAAAAACCAAATAATTATTATTTGTTTCCAAAAAATGCATACCAGTAAGGAAATATATTATAACCTACTAATTACCTTAATGAATGTATGTCGATCAGGTGTTTTAACCCCACCAAAATCACCTTTTTTTATGATATTTTGTATGTTCAACGAAAACCCTGTCGGAAACCTAATTTTTCGAATGACCTCTTTTACAATATTTCTCTATTTCTCCGTCAATAACTAAGGAAGACTAGTATTTTGTTCACGACCATCACCATTAGAATTAATAATAACACTTTGCAATGTGTGATTAGCTTCCTGGATGTCACAGCATATCTTTCCAATTCTCTCTTTGTCAGTCCTTCCATCTAATATTCTCCATAACAATTTTGTTATGTTCTTCCTGATATGCATTGTATCAAACATATGAACTATTTCTAGGTGCTCATAGTATGGAAACCTACTGAATTGCATGAGGTAACTTTTCATTCCTTATGGAAGCCCATTCTTTCCTTAACAACATTCATGAAACATAAACAAATTGAAATTAACACTAATTAATGGGACACAATGAATTTAATACTAATGAAATTAACCAAATATTTATATAATATGTCATACATAAATAATTTGCATACCTTGACGATTTTTAATATATTCCAACTTCCATAGGCGAGGTGTCATTCCTCGTGGTTTTTTTTCCATTTTCTTCTTTACCATTGAATTTTGCTTTGTTTGTAGTTTGATAACTATGGTTCCTATACTCATCAAACACTTCCTTTCCTAAACTCCTTGAATGATGAGATTTTATCCTTGGACCACAAACTGGGCATGCAAATTTATCCTTTGTTTGAAGACCTACAAGATATATGAATTAATGTAGCATCAAATTAGAGTTATAATTTAAAATAATGTATGATATTTTCAATAAATATATAATATTAAATCACAAAATAAAGTAACAATATACCACAAAAATGTGTTAACCCGAGAGCATCATGAATTGTCCATGATAGTATTCCATGGAATTAAAATCGTTTTTTCCCTATTTCTCTAGAGATGTCATACATAGTGACGCCAACCCATAACTTCAACAACTCATTGATAAGAGGCTCAATATATATGTTCATATATTTAAACTGGTACCTACCTAATTGGTTCAACATACTCTGTGATTAATTATACTTTTCTAGATGTTGTTATATATAAAAGAAATAATTACCTTGCATGAAACAAAGAAATGAAATATTTTGGCATACTTTAAAGAAAATAAAAGATAATTAAATACATGGAACAATCATTGCCAACATTGTGTTCTCTCTCTTGATCGACATCCAAGGAGGAAGGTTATTGTTTATAACAAAAACAGGCCACACTGAGTACGTAGAACGAATCTCTCCAAATGGATTGACACCATCAGCTGCCAATGAAAGTCTAACATTATGAGGTTCTTCTTTAAAAATTGGCCACTTTTCTTCGATGTACTTCAATGCATAACCATCTGCAGGCATTTGAAGAACATCGTCTCGACTTCTATTCTTTGCATGAAGTCCATAAACTGTGCTATACTTTAGCACCTGAACAATTGCTGGAAACATGGAATTATCGGAATATGACGAAGAACTTTGTAAGGAACCTTATTTGATGCTTTATCCGTTCAATATCTACTTATTTGACATTGTGCGCATTCATTTTCTAATGAATATTTTTCATAATATATGATATGATCATTAGGACATTCATCAATAGCTTGATAGTCCATTCCAATTTCTTTCATAATCATGGATATTTCTCGATATGTGCATGGCAATATATTTGATATCGGTAATAGAACTTCACCTAAAAATCTACAAAATTCTAAACAATAAGTCAATGTAAACAATATTAATCATCAATATCTCATCAAATATACTAATTTACAAATTAGAAAACAATAGCAATATAGGAAAAAATTGAACCTTTTAAGTATTTGTGAACATGGAGGCATAAATAATTAACAAATTAAATACCTTAGTATATGTGTGAGGCATGTATTTGATAAACCATTCAAAACCTTCAGGTTCACCAACAACAATATAGCAGATAAAATATTTGTTTTTGATCCTTCATAAAGAGGTTGGCTTGACTTCTCGAGTAGAGGATCAACATCATGACTATCATCCTGGTTGTCCTCATCCATTGGAGCAAATGTGTCTTGGATCAATATATGTATCTCATATTCCTAATTTGAATCACTAACGTTATCTCCATCCATATCATCATTAATAACTTGATCAACAACTTCAATATTCTAATCTCCAAGTTCATCACCCTGTAAAAGAGTATTTCTGCTAGTACTTGACAAATAACTCTCTGGAGGTCGACATTTTGGGGGCATCGTCTATATATTTAAAAACAATGTAGAAACGTTAGTGTTTATATAATATATAAAAATCACGATAAGAAATATTACAAAATTCATGACATACTGATTATTACAGAGAATACATTAAATATTGAATCCTCTTACCAAGGGACGATATTCATAACCCCCTTCGGCGTGCCCCTTCTCCCTACAATGTATTTGAGCTATTGTTATTAAAAGTCTTTTTTTTTTGCAAGTCTCTGCAATCATAGCAAGCGAAATAACATTTTTCATTGCCCCTCACCTCTAATGCCTCTCTTAACCGAGAAAGCTTCCTATCATTTTCGTTCATAGTGACAAATCCTTGTCCTGACAAGTAATTGTGTTACCTACACCATACCAAACAATAAGTTGTCAAATTTTTATATTTTAGATACTCCTTCATGATATTTTAGCTACTCCTTTGGATTATGATATGCTTATTTATAGTGACCTACAATCCTCACAATTATTTCTTCGAAGACATTTTGACATGCTTTGTTTTTATTATCGATTAACTATTATGATCGATATGCTTCAATTTGTACTTTAGAGTAGTGTGTACTGAATCACCATGGAAAATAATTACACACCATTTAACGAAATTGGTTAAAATTGATCAAACTTGAATCACTTGACACCATACACTAGCCTCTAAGTTTTTTTGTAGACAAAATGCCAATCTTTGAAATTCACCACTAAAAACCGAATTCCAACCACATGTCATCCACAATTGGGCTGGGTTGGTTTAAATTATGACGTGTTGATTTGCATCTACATACAATGGCCATTATTGTCATTGTTATATTATTTTCAATTTATGAAAGTGTGATCCCATTTGGGTACTAGGGATGTAACAAGTGGTATCAAAGCTTCAATCAAGCTTTGTTGGTGTTTTTTTGTTAGTTCTTAAAAATAAAAGAGAGATGAAAATGACAAACAATTACTATCATTTCACCGATCAGGGTTGAGTTTCAAGATCTCTTCCATATCTTTATCAATGAAAAGAGAGAGACATTCTAGCTACAATTGAAGGGAAAAGGATATGTGGATTCCATAAACCTAGAATATTATGGAATCCAGATACCCTTTTCCATAGAACATACTAACTAGATCCAAAAACCAAAGACATGAAATATGGTACTACACATATAATATATTATCAAGGAAAAAACAAGCTACATGAAATTTCGACATTTGAACAAAAATTTACAAGTTAAATGAGTACATAAAAAAAAAAAACACACTAACCATGCAAGTTCAAAATCTGAGATATGTAGATCGAGAATTGGATTTTTTCAACCGGTGGGTGACGGAAAATATAAACATCTCAAACAAAAGCCACAAATAGTGTCGCAACTATAGAAATTGTGTTGCAAAGTCTCTTAAAGTCACGTATATATAGATCAACTAGTCAACTAGCCATTAACACTGACCAATGAGATAGGCAAAATTTTCGTGGCAATAGCGACTAACTTTCGTGTCATGGCGATGAAATTTCGTGGAAATTTCCATGAAAATACCGACCAAGTTAAATAAACATTTTCATGGCTATATTGAAAAACTTTCGTGGAAATATTGATGAAAATCCCGCCCTATTTAAAAAAAAACATGAAAATAATGGAAACGTGGAAAATTTCCGTGGAATAATCTGCCCATATGTAGTAGTGACATAAGAAAGAGAGTTTTCTCGTCCATATTTCAACTATTTCATTGTCTGCCTTCTAACTGAATGGAATCCATGAGTGCCATGGATGTTTTTTCATTCATACCACGATGATTGATCTTCATAGTCCACCCCCCAAAAATATCTATGTACATGTCCTTTCTTGTGTGATTGGTCTTCACAGGTTCCTGTTCCTTCTCCCATTACTGAAGAACACCATTCAAGAATGGATTTCGCATCTCGAATGAGGGAAGTAGTTGTGAAATCCATTTCTTTCCTTTGTAATACTATACTTATGCATGCACCTACTCCATCATGCTCCCCTTTCTCATTCACTAACTCAAAATAGTTCCAAATGTGTGGTACCTTGAGTTTTTTGTGCAACATACACAAACATTGAAATACACAATAATTTTTTAACTAGCCTATCCAACCATCTGACCAAATCCATTGTTGATCCATCTATATGTTCTTATCTTTAAGTTGATTATAAAACAACTGAAATCAATGTTGTACATAAGCTAAGTCATGGCACCTATCATCACTTATGTAGAAGTGACACTCCTTCAATATAACTTTGTTTTCTTCATTATTATCCCTCCCATTCCTGTATGTAATATGGACCATTATGTTGACCTGCACTAAGTTATCATATTGGATTTGAATCTCATTTTGTGGTTCAAGGGTGTAGTTTTCTACAAAATCAACCATTGATAACAGAATACCAATGAGAAATGTATCTCTTCATATTCTAAAATTATTGTCCTTCCATCGATCCACATGGACATGTTGAACATAATATTGTGTATTTTCGACGAATTCCTTCATGAAGTCACATACTCATACTTGGGAAGTAACCAATTGCATATGTTTTCTTTCCTGTCCTCCTTAAATATCATATGTGAAATATATAAAGATTTGCAATCCAACCTCCTTCCTCCCCAATTCATGCTAATCGCTTACATGGATTCACTTTATTAGTATTGTCATTCCACCACATTTGAGGCATGTCCCATCTAAGAAATATTTTGATGAAATGTACAACCCTCTAGTCTTGTACACAAGATGATGTGAATAAAGTATCTAGATGATGACGATGATAATATAATTGAGCATTCTTGCAAAAGGGTCTTATGAAAANAAAAAAAAAAAAAAAAAAACATATATATATATGTGTGTGTATGTGTTTCATAATAAAACCATACTCAATGTGATATCTATAACAAAATTTGTTACAAATTGTGTTTATTCAAACATACCAAGGATTGCATTTATGGAAAGATCTTTGGCCCAAGCTAAGTTCACTATGCCTTCTCCTAAATATCTCATACAATTTTGTTTGTGTAATGTCACGAAAGTGTTTAATATGGGGTTCATGGTCCCTAGATCCCCTTATCAATTTTAGTACATATTTTTGGTTGGAAAAAGTCATAGTGTTCTCATGCCATAAATCTTGTACTAGTCCCTGAAGTCCTCCAATTAAATTGAACATGTCAGAACGAGGTATCCTACTAGTGAAGGCACACAAATATGTTGGGCCACCTATGTCAAGGCTATCTCGTCTATGAGAATAATTTCTAAGGGTTTTGATATTGAATTTCATGAGGTGTGAGGTTTGTTGTAGCAAAATATGTTTTTTCTTGTGATATTGATAACAATTGTGTTGGTTATGTGTTATATTCTTTGCATGTGTGTGTGTGTGGGTGTGTCAAATACGACAACTACGTCTGAAGATCCCTTCACCTAGAAATTTTCTGTGTGTGTCGGGCACTTTCCTAGAGGGGTCCTAGGGGGGGGCAGGTATGCCCCCCCTGGTTACGCGCAACGTTCGGGGCAGCACCCCGAAATTTTTTTTGGGTGGTTTTTCTATTTTTAGCGGATTTGTAAATTAATCCCAGATTAAGGGATTAGGGTTTTGGTATCTACGGAATACCTAAAAACATTGTATATATTGTATGGTGAATGGTGAAATTCGATATAATGAAAATAAGAAAGGTTTTCCCGGTTGAGGGTTTCTGGTATAAAATCTCTGTGTAGTCTGTGTATGAGCGATTGATTAATTTTTGTATTGCTTAAGAATCTATATGCATTGCTTTACTTCGCAGGTTTAAAAATTACAAATTGATTATGTCAAGACATGTCAGAATGTGTTGCAGTGTTTAGAATGATATTTCTTACCAATTATTTGAAAAACATCTACAAGGTTTCTAACAATACGATGACTTGTTTCTAAACTTTTGTCTGTTTTAATGCCTAAAATTGTCCTAACAATAGTCAAACTTCTAGATTTTAAAAATGAGACAAATATTTCACATTTAGCATCATCATATTTTGGTTAAAAATATTCTTTAATTATTTTATAAGAATGATAATGAATAGTACGTTTGGGTAACTTATATTCAAGTGTTTCTAGACCACCTTCATCTACCTGAATGTGTCTGGGAGTTCTTTGCCATAGAATGCTCAATCTAGGTAGGGATGATGAACCCATATTCTGGTTCTCTTGACCTCCCTGCTTTGGAGTTAACAATGTTGTATTTCTTTCACCTTCAATCACCGTCGAATAAAATATGGTAGTAGAGTGGAGATGGGATTGACTAGTTTCTGGAACATTTGACTTTCCAACAAGAGGTTTCACCAGAGGAAATTCTTCACCACAATGTTGTACACTAGTTGCCTCTCTAATTTCATCCATTCTATAATCATCTCCAAGTAAATACTCCATCATATGGTCATCCACAAAACGTTGTCTAGATGATATACTAGATAGATTGGTCTCTACTGAAATCCTACACTTTGCTTGTGGTGATGGAGGAGAAACAACAGTGACATCTATTCCACTAGAAATTGGATTGGCCTCTTCTAAAATCCTATGCTTTGACATATGTAACTTTTCATTTTATCTTTCCTCTTTACCTTTTCGATCGGTTTCTGTTTTCACGAGGGCATTCTTTCTCAAATCCTTTGGTTCCCCATGTTTAAAGAGAAAAATTGGACTCTGAACACTCCAATAAGACAATAATGCACATATTTTTTCTTGGTATTATACAAGAAGACAAATAACAATTCCAATTCCAATTCCAATTGTATAATTTTTGCTTGGTATTACATGACTAACAATTCCAACTGGATAAATTTTTCTTCCAATTCCAAGAAGACACAAGAAAACAAAACCAACAATTCCAATTGAAAAAAATTGTCTTCCAATTCCAGGAAGACACTAGAAGACACAAACAACAATTCTTATTCCACTTGGAAAAATTTGTCTTCTAATTCTTCCCACACTGCTCTTGCAATAACACAAAAATGTTTATGAATCAAACAACAATACTAAAATAGGAAACAAATTGTTTGTGCGCAGTACTTTTTTGTGCAAATGTCGGGAAATATTTGTTGGGATTGATATAGATGAGGTAGCAGAGTGTGCTTGGCACAAAATAATTCCTAAGAGGAACACACATGCATTCATGTAACGCACACACTATAGCATGTGTGCCCTATAGGAACACACTCACATTCTTGCTATGCATAAATGAACAACAAGTACAAGGCTAACAGAAGGTGTGTGCTATATGAAATGGATATAGAATTTATTATAGAACAAAATTCTTTATGAATTAAGATACATATGGGTATGGGGAAATATAGGACCTAAGGGGTTAGGATTGAAAGTGTTTTAAATAATTGAGAAATGGTTAGTTACCCAATATGTGTGTGCAAGCATGTGACGCCTTTAATAAGAGGTATATGCATAGTGCACTCAAGGATCGAGTGTGGAGGGGGTTAAGGGTTGAGTATAGATTATTCCTAGGATTATATGGAGATAGTGGGGTCTAGGTCATGGTCTAAATGTAGCTATATCTATATGTCGTGATCTAGGTCATGGTCTAGGTCTACATCATGGTCATCATATAGGTCTAGGTAATGGTCTAGTTATTTCCATGTCTAGGTCTTTCTAGGTCTAGGTCTAGGTCTAGGTCTAGGTCTAGGTCTTGACATGTCCAGATGAATTCCATTTCTTTCCTTGCAATGTAGGGGGGGTGCTGTAGAGAGAGGAAGAAAGAGAGTGTGAGAGGGAGAGAGGGGGAGGAAAATAGAGTGAGAGAGAGTGAGGTATAGGGAGATAGAGATAGGGTGTAGAGAGAGAAGGGGTTAGAGATGGATTGTTTGATAGTGTGACAGGGTGG
>ML795737.1:21189-51729 GCA_009831015.1 Picea engelmannii | reverse complement strand
ACCAAATTATTAAAGGGAAAGATACTTTCTCAGGATTCTCATTCATTTATTAAAATAATAACCAAATTACTTTAAATATTTAAGTAATTAATATGAGAACATTTTGTTGGTAATGATATTTTTGTCCATTACATAGGATTCTCATTCATTTATTAAAATAATAACCACATTACATAGGATTCTCATTCATTTACTAAAATAATAACCAAATTATTTTAAGTAATTAAAGTGAGAACATTTTGTTGGTAATGATGTTTCTGTTTGTGAGAAACTAAGTAATTAATATGAGAACATTTTGTTGATAATAACAAATAACAATTGAGTTTTAAGAATGAGATTTTTATTTAAAAAAAGAGCTTTATAAAATTGCACCCAATTCTATTACAGATTATTTTTATAAGTTAAAAGCAATTAAATACGATGTGAGAGAAATGAAAGATAAAAAATACTTTAATTGGTTTTATAGATATGGAAGTTAATAAAGATCTATGTTGACATTTTAATACCTTCTCTTAATTTAACTTTCTCTCTTAACATCAAAACAATTTCTAAATTTCACTTTCCCTAAATACAAATAAATACAAAGATCAAAAAATAATAAAAAGCATGGAAAATACTAGTGCTCTTCGTCTCAACAACAAAAAAAAAAATCTATACGAAAACATTTTACCGAAACATGAAAACAAGTTTACGCTTCTCTCCTCTTTAAATGTGGGAGTCAACTTTGATCCTTCCAAAATTAATTCACATACCTCCATATGAACATAACCATAGTTCTTGAAAAAGCCTTTATCGTTTTAGGGCTATAACCTTCATGACATTCTCATGTAAAACATTATTGAAGATTGCAATATTTGCATGATTTACAACCTAGATGACATCTTCAACTTTGTAGGGCTCACAACATTTTTCAATCCGACGAAATCAATCAAAATATATATCTCCCACATGAGATTTTTAATGTTCGTGATAGTTATTATTTATGGTGTTTTATGTGTTGTGTTTAAATTTAAGTTTTATCAAGAAGAGTAAGATTTACATTACATGTTATATTATTAAACCGTTGGTAAGTTCGATTGGTAAGTTCCATTTATTTCAGTGACCATAAAACTACTAAACTATTGTTACATAAGAAAAAATCAACAATTTAATATATATCTTTATTCTTTCTAATTTCGAAGATCAAATTTTACAATTTTTGTGCTCCATTTGCAAAAATTTGGATCCAATTTGAATTGTAAATGAGCCTAGATTCCACAAAACAAAAATAGAAAAATTAGATTTATATACCCAATATATTCAATACAAGAGGATTCCCTTTATATATAACAATGAAGAGAGGCCCAACATTAGTGAAGGGTAGTTGTCACATTTGGGAAGACAAAGATCCCTGCATAAGCTTACAACTAACAATAGTTGGTTTCCTTCGAAAATTGGAAAAGAACACTAACATAACACTAAACCCCCCCCTTAAGAGAAACATAGCTAGTGAACATTAGAAAACATTGAGTCCCATAAGTAAGGTCTTATTAGGTACCAAAGTAGAAAATATACTTTCACAAGAAAATAAAAGGAAAAAAAACCATAGGAAAAAACCTCTCTTCAAAAGAGAGAAAAATGTTAGTGTTGAAAAGGGCGTTGAAGATTAAACTAAAGATCTCCCACTGATGCATTGAATGGAAAGAGAAGGAGACCTGTAAAGGTTGAAAGATCCAATTAGGAAGTATGGCCAAAACTATGAAGAGGAGATCCAAGTAACGTCAATGTACTTGGTTTAATTCTTAAGAAAAAGAGGTTCGGTGGTAGAGGAATGAAAACAAAAAACATCGAAAACCACCACATAAATGCTTTAGAAAAATAGGTGCTAATGAGGAAATAAAAGGAACCACCATTAACCATCAAACAAGCAATGATGCATGTAGAGGCTAAAATATGCAAATAGGAAGTATGGCCAAAACTCTAAAGAGGGCCAGGTAATCCCATGTTATCAACATCATCAAAGGTCCATGTAAAGATCCAAACAACAAATTTTAAACTTCTTAGGAAAAGAGACCAATCCTTGGAAATGGGTCTCGACTCAAAAATCCTGAATAGGTACTCATGTACAATAAAAAAACATCATAAAATAAGTGTTCTTATAGATGATAATCTATTTTTTCAAAGAACATGGGTCACTGGTTTCTGCAACCACTGAGTCAAAATAGGAATCGATGCTCGATACAAGGCTCACTCTTGAAATTTTTTTATGTCAAACAAAAAAGGGAAGAATAAAGAATCATCGGAGGAAGCATTATACACCATCCCCCACAATGTTGAATTAGGTGGATGTAGATGATGGCAATGGATTTTGAAAATGATCGAAAAAGTATGGAGGTACTAGTTGAAGGTGAAAATAATGTTGAACAACTATGCAAGAAACACTCCAAAGTGGCTAGCTCAAAGGCATGTAAAACAAGGTTGCTAATGGAGGTAAATGTTCAGTGACACTCTAAGAGTATTTGCATGAGTGGCCCAAAATCCACTACTAAAGCTGCAAAAAGAGAGGTACCAAAAATAAAGGCCATGATGGACAACAATCCTCGATATGGGTCCCAACAATCAAAGCCACGATAGGTACCCATGTACAAGTGTGGAATCAATTATATTTGTTTTTCCAACCTATGAGAGAAAATAAGAATTTCAAAAAGAAATCAAATGTGGTGTGCAACCAACTATCCAAAAAAGAGTAGGATGCTCTTCTCAATGCCTCAAACAAGAAAAAAAATGGAGGCCTTATTTAATATTTATGTCAAAAAACCTATTGATAACCTCCAAAATACAATAAATTGGTGAATAAATATGTCATGAACCTACAAAAAACACAAAACCCTTCACATGTAATGAAAAATATGTCGGATAAGATTACCAATATCCAAGGAAATTGATCCTTAGTATCCCCCATTAAATTGAAAGATCAAATTTCACCAAAACTTGAAAGAGACACGATCCATGTGAGATCCAATTCCAAAATGGAGTAGAGTGTCATGGGCACTAGTCAGTGAAAATATTGCCACAACAATAGCCCATTATACACTATTTATTCATACCCTTGAAGAAGAAAAAATAGATTCAAGTTTGCCATCCTTGGAAAGAACTATAAAACCATTTTCTATGTACAAGATGAATTATGAAAGAAGATCCATGCAAAAAACTCCAAAACGTTCAAGAAGAAAAATATGTTGCAATCTGAGGTTGTAAGGTAACTTTTCACCCTAGATTGTGATTCATGAATTTTCCTAGAAGAGAGATACATTTATGCAATCCTCCAAGGAAGTAATAGACATAATAAAAGATAGGTATGCATGCTAAGGTCACAACCTTGTGAAGAAGAGACCACCCACAATTTTTCTAGTGAATTAGAGATCCCACATACATCTAAGACTACAATCATTGGTTGTGTGAAGAAGAGGCACATAATAGAAGATGTCTTCACAAACCACAATTCAATGATATGCTTGTTTTTACAAAATGTTCCCCCTTGATGTAAAAAAAAGCATGCCCTGTACTATATCTAGGATACTTAGGTGAGAGATCGCATGTAGATTTTCAAATCAAAGGAATAGTCAATGAAAAAACTAGGGATGATTTTAAGGATGGAAATTTGTTTTAAAATGTAGAAACCTTGACAAATATTACAAATAATTCATATGCCAACTATAAATGTTTGGCGATATTTTTGTAAAAATATTCAAATTTATAAGGATTTTATATAGTTTTTATAAAATTTTGGCAATTTTTAAGGTAAAATAATTTTATCCTATAGAATTTGGGTGAATGATTTTTAAAATAGCGAATCTCGTTTTTCGAAAAACCATGGAAAATTAACCCATGAGAAAAATTTATCCCCTAAAAACGTCCATGGAAAAAACTAGGTAGTAGCAAAAGAAGAGATGACTATTCTCTCACAAGCAAGCAAGGAAGGAAGCGCCCACTCTAATACTATGTAGAAATTTCGGTCTAACCTAGATCATAAATGAGCCTAGAGTCCATATAACACAACAACAATAGAAAAATTAGATTTGTATATTTATTATATTCAATACAAGAGAATGCTCGCTATATATAACAATGGAAAGATGCCCAACATTAGCAAATGATAGCTCTCATATATAGAAAGATAAGGATGCCTACATAATCTTACAACTAACAATAGTTGGCTACATTGGAAAATTAGAATTGAACACTAACAAAACACTAAAACTAGTTCTATGTCTATCATAAATCTCAAGTATCCTTAAAATCTACCATCTAAAGAATCAAAGAAACAAGTAGGTAGTTGCAGAGTGAAACCACATATCCTCACCATTTACCATCTATAGGGCCGAAGTAACTAATCAAGAAAGTGAGTGTTTTTTCTCTCTTCCTATATATTCTCATTGTGATGTAATATTAAAGCACTACCATAGATCCATTTTAACTTTCTGTCTATCAAAATTCATGAGGAATAAAATCCATGAAGCTGCAATTTTTTTAAGAAAAGAGAACACGACTAAATTTTTCACCTCATTGACCTTTCTCAGAAATTGATAGAGTCATAGTTAAAATGGATCTATGTTGGTCAATAATTAATTGATGAAAATTATGGTATTCTTTCACTATCCTAATTGACAATGAATTTGATTAAAAAATTAATAAATAAAAACTTATAAATAGTGAAAATACTAAAAGATTTGTACTTGTTGATACCTTTGATACTTTTGATACTTGGCAATCCACTTTCATTGATATTTAATTTAAAGCTTCCAAATAACTTTCACTAACTCTTCTATTTCTTTAGAGGGGAGATACATTTTAATTTTTATAAATTTGTTCACTTTTAATCAATATATGTTTTTTTACTTAATTTAGATCTTAAAATATATTTTTGTTATTAATATATGTTAACTGACTTAAATCAAGTAGAAACATTCATACTTGTAGGAAATAATAATTATTATCTTATATTTTGTTATAAAATTACATAGAGTAACACATGTGTTAAATAAATGAAGAGAGATAAAGAGTGGAGAAATGTTTATACAATTAAAAAAATCACATATAAAAATTTCTACTATGAACCATGTTAAATAGTCCTTAAAGAACCATGTTAAATACCCCTTAAAAAAAAAGGTTGCATGGCAGCGTATATCTGTCGCTTTGCAGGTATAATAAAATAATAGTTGTAGCAGTTTTTGACACGGTTTTGCGGCGAGTATAATTCTACTGACTTTGCTTAAATATAGAGAATTGTGTAACATGTAAAATCGTATTATGAAATTTCATGAACATGACGATTTGGCGGGATATGTATCCATGGTAAAACTGTGTTGTAGTTTGGAACGAAGGAGTAACCTTACTAATCTCATAACACTAGAGTATGCTTTGTTTGGCAGATTATGCCTCAAAAATGCCAAATTGACTATGAAATATCGATTTGCTTCTTCGTTGTTGGGCCCTTGTTTATGTTCCTTCAAATTCTAATTATATTGATACTTTCTTATTGTTATGAGAACAGAATGCCAAATTGACTATGAAATATCGATTTGCTTCTTCGTTGTTGGGCCCTTGTTTATGTTCCTTCAAATTCTAATTATATTGATACTTTCTTATTGTTATGAGAACAGAAGTATTATGATGAAAACCGGGAAGAAGGCAGAAAGGGCATGCCACGTCAAAACTTTAGTATAAAGGGCATGACGTTAGAACTTAGGGTGTGCCATGTCAAATCTTTAGTATAAAGGGCACAATGTTAAGACTTAAAAGAAGGTTTGTGTATTTGTGATCGACATGCTTTTGGCGAGCTTGAAAGTGCTTAGTGTAATTGTGAGAATCGACTAAGTCTAATTCTAATGATGAGTGTATTATTAATTCAATTTAAAACAAAAAATTCTTAAAGATATGCCATAAGGAAACTTCTTAGGGCTATATTGAGGATTCTGTGTTAATCCACAAGTTATAAAAATATTATACAATATGTTCACCATATACAATTAATCGGTGCAGTAATCGGTTCACTACTCACTAGTGAGTTAGTACTTTACATATGCACTACTTTCAAGTGAATTGATGCATAGTATTGTGGAATAGAGAAGTTCTAGTTTATAGATTTGGCAAAGTTATAAAAATATTATACAATATGTTCACCATATACAATTAATCGGTGCAGTAATCGGTTCACTACTCACTAGTGAGTTAGTACTTTACATATGCACTACTTTCAAGTGAATTGATGCATAGTATTGTGGAATAGAGAAGTTCTAGTTTATAGATTTGTTGCCAAATCATTGGATATTTAAATATATGTCTACCACAAGTGTCATCATAAGCTTCAGGCAACCACAAGTGTCATCATAAGCTTCAGGCATTGGACTAATGATAGATGAAAAATTCAATGGCAAGGAGGACCCAAAAATCAGAGTACATTGAATCTCTCAATTAGAGAAAAATGACATAAAAGCATCTCAAAGTTATTACATACGTAATTATTTCTAGTCTATAACCCTGTATCTGTAAGCGTTTTGAATCCATATCATTTCAACCACCACGAGAACACACTTGAACTGAACTGAGTTATTTTAAAAGTTCTTTATTATTGATATATCCAAGTCAAACTGAATTGAATTATATTAAAAGTAACTTATTTTTATGGATATACAAGTCCACAGAGTAATTGGTATAACCAGAAATACTTTCTGCTTTCTCGGCCAAAATTTTAATGCCGAGTAATTAATATCTTTTGCCTTCCTGTGTGCGTATAAATGATGGAATGAAAATGTTAATATTGTCGGACTGTGTGCATTCCTATATATATTATTATTTTTTTATCAATCCAAACAAGCAATAATTGTTTTACAGGTTTTCAGGTATTGGTGGAGTAAGGTGCATAAGCCAAGGAGGAGGGGAGTAAACCATGAATGAAACTTGTCACTATGGTTGAAATATGTTATTAATGGATTCTCCAGGTTCCTTGTAGCTTTTACACGATACAAGGATGGTTACCTCCACCAATTTCACTGCATATAACATCGAAGCGACGGTTACAAGGAGCGAGCTCTGGATGGGATCCATCTAGTATGTAGGCGGTGGGATTGAAGTCAGTCAGTCCGTCTACCCTGACCAGACCAAGTCTTCAATCCCAATGCTCCCCCAATTCTCGATGGCACGACTAGTTGGATGTCGAGTGTCTAAAGACCTTGATATGTATGTCAGTAGACCCAGTGTCTAAAGAACCTAGCCCTTCTTCTGGTCTTTCGAGCGGTTTTGGTTCGGTTCCCTCACCCTCGCCCTCTTGCGTCTTTAGAGCGACTATGTCCCTTCCTCTCACTCGTTCGTCGGACTAAGTAGGCTGGGTTTTTTCACTTGATCGTTTGTCACTGTCCTCATGGGTAGATGTTTTTTTTTATAAGCGACCATCGGGCCCTCTCTACTCTCTCTCGGGAAGGAAAGGAAAGGTATAACCTCTCTATCTCTCTCATATCACAGTATAGTAGTAAATCCTTTAGTCCATGGATTGGAATGCCTACATCTACTCTGTAGAGCTAGTGGAATGCCATGGCGAGGGAGCACAATCAAGGAAGGTAGGTAGGTAGGTAGGAATAACTACTGCTGTTGAAAGTAAGACAGGAATAAATACTACTGCTGAAAGGAGGATGTTGCGCCAGAAACTACTGTTGTGCTTCTTACAACCAAGAACGAGGAAGGATCCTCAAAAATACCTTAATACATTCTTCTATTCTCTTTAAGGATAAATGAAAAGTTTGGATTGTTGTCCCTTACTAATCTATGCATGTGATTACATGCACATAAAAATAGTTCAAAAAACAAAAAGTTTGTCTTGGTGTATGGTGAACCAAACAACAAAAATTTCATCCAGAAACATCAAACTGTTTATCAATAAGAATCCAAGTACACAAATATGCAGGCAACAATAACCTCCATCTCATATCCAGTCTCTATACACTACGTTGAACTCTGTATTCGTTGCTTATAAGAATATAGTCTTCCTACAAATCCTTGTTTGTTGCATGATTATACTTAAATATTAAACATATCTTCTCAAGCTTTATGTATACAACATACAGGTAAACCAAATATCGCATCAGATTTAATAATTCTCACTAATTCATTTGTCAGCAATCCAACCATTGACCGCACGGCGTAAAATGATACTGGTAAGCACTATATAGGATTGGATTTAATAATTCTCACTAATTCACCTATCAGCAATCCAACCGTTGCCTGCACCTCTCAAAGTAACCACTTCAATATATTCATGGAAAACGTAATCAGTTTGTGCGTGCATACCTTGAGCTTCTGCTTGCCTCTGAATCGAACAATGTCTAGCTAAAAAAGTTTTTCAGAAATGAAGCGGGATGTCATGAGTCGTAGGGTTAAAGAGAATGGGGATGATAATTCAATAATGAAGATGGCACGTAAAATTCAACAAGGTCGTGACATGAGAAGAATCGAAATTCTGGGGTTAATTCCCAGCAGGGAAATTAGAAACAAGCGAGGCTTGAAAGAAAAAATTAGAAACAAACATAGCTTTAAAAAATTATTTTTCATGTGAGAGATTCATTACAATCATAAATCCAAAACTAAAGAGATTGATAAAACTATTCAAAATAGATGTACTTTATCATAGAAAAACAAAACTATTTCAAAATAGATGTACTTCATCGTTTATGAACCTTAGTGTGAATGCTTCTAACTATTCAAAATAGATGTACTTTATCATAGAAAAACAAAACTATTCAAAATAGATGTACTTCATCTTTTATGAACCTTAGTGTGAATGCTTCTATTGCAAGTTGTAGAGGTTGTGAGGACTTCACCGTGTACTCGGATTCCATGAACAACAAAACAAAACTATTCAAATAAGATGTACTTCATCGTTTATGAACCCTAGTGTGGATGCTTCTATTGCAAGTTTTAGAAGTTGTGAGGACTTCGCCTTGTACTCGACTTTCATGAACAATGAATTCTTTTGTTGCCACAACAACAAATTCATCTATGTTGTTGTGAACAACAAAAACAATAAATTCTTCCGCTGCTAACAACAACAAATTCAACGAGGTAACAATTTTACAAATCCTTTTTCATAGTAACAATTTTATAAATCCATTTTTAGTTATGAAAAATTGACTTTAAATAAAAAAAAAAAAGGATAAATAAAGGTACAATACGCTAACAAGTATCCAAAGGATAAAGAAAGGTACAACATGCAAGGTTCAATTGTTGGTGGATGCAGGCGAAATTTCTCTCTTCTGATTCATCGATCAAGCAGTAGAAGGGGCATATAGTAGTGGCACAACAAGTCGAATTGTTTGTTTATGTTAAAGAACAATTTTAATAATAAAGGCTCATAACTTTGTTACCGGACATTCAACACGTTTTTGAGGGACATTGAACACATAGCAACGGTTGCCAACTATTACTATGAGACACCAACATCTCTCAAGCCACTACTCGACATTGCAAAAAGATTATGGAATTTATGCATTCAAAAACATTAAACATTTAATGTTTGGAATTAATGCTAAGTTGAAACTTAGCATTAATTTACTTTGCTTTTTCCAACATTACTGAGTTTGGGAAAAACCTATGCTTTAAACTAAGATTGAGGTGCAATCAGTTTGTAATGTTATACTTTTGATAAATCTCAAATTTTTTGAGTCAAATCTCAACTAATAGATAGTCAACAACCTATCAATCTCTATATACCATGCCCGCCTGATGATAGGTATAATAATAACTATAGGTGAAGAATAAACATTGATAAAACAATAGCCTTTCGATGAGTATGATGACAAGAAAAAAACAACATTTAAATAAATATGATGAGAAGAAGTAATTACTCATGAAAATCAAATTTTTCAATTTGGAATTTTATATTAAACATTGAATTATACATATAAAATTTTCAAATTTTGTATGATGAGAAGAAGTAATTACTCATGAAGATCAAATTTTTCAAAGGCGATAACCCTGAAATGTATCGACTGAGAACATCTAATAGAATTGTATTTATGCATTTAACAAATTGTGTGCAATCTCTCTCCGTATTTATTTGGCGTAAAGATAGAACGGACGATTCCGTATTGCGTCCAAATACAAACTTCGACACTGGAAATATCACCATTATTCCGGATCGAATATCATCCAATAACCTAAAATAGTCAGCTGAGAACGGGGCAAGCGGCGAAGATGCCTACCTGTCCTGCTCACTCTGACATCTGGAGGACTTCCCAATCCCACTCCCCGTCTTAACGAGTGGAGCGTTTTCCCTGTTTTCCTTTAAAAAAAAAAAAATGCGCAGTGTGTTTCCCATTATTTCCTTTAAAAATAGGTGGAACAAGTTTCTGTCCAAGAGCGTAGGGTACTTTCCAGTCTTCTCAGTGTGTACAACCCCAAATAAATAAAAGGATTCCCTCGATGAATTTATTTGCGTTCTCCTCCGATATCCAACAGGACATCTAGGCAATGGTAAAAGTATACTTTCCAATCTAATATAATCTCTCATATCTATCAATAGCGATATATTTGGTACGAACCAGTAGATCTGTATCTCGAGATCAAGATGGGCAAGCTCAATGTTAATGCTGCATCAAATATTAAGATTACAGTTTCAATGGCCACGGCCATGAAGTTGCTATTGTTGTTCGCAATAACAGCCGACGCTGTAGAACGTCATACGGCGGAGAAAACAAGTCAGCTGCATTTCTATTTCCATGACAAGGTCACGGGAAAAAATGTGACGGTTGTGCAGGTGGCCTCGGCTCCCAGCACTAACTCTTCGCCTACACAATTTGGCAGGGTCTCGGTTATTGACGACTTGTTAACGCAAGAGCCGGAGCCCACCTCCAAATTGTTGGGCAGAGCGCAGGGTCTCTACGTTTCCGCAGGCCAAGAGGAAGCCCATCTCTTGATGGCGTTGACGTTTGTTTTCGAAGGCGCCCAGTACAACGGCAGCACCCTCGCCATGGTCGGGAAGAATGCGTTTCTCGAACAAGTACGAGAAATGCCGATTGTGGGAGGCAGCGGATTCTTTCGGTTGGCTCGAGGCTATGCTCTCGCCCGCACTCATTCCTTCGATCTAAACACCGGCAATGCTATAGTTGAATATAACGTCACTGTTCTCCATTACTAGCAATCCGTTCATTGTGCTTTGCCATATTTTCTCTACTTTCTTTTACTGGACATGGATGGGCTTCGTCAGGCAACCATGGCGGTGAAATTGAATATGAACTTGTTGTTGGGCTTCTTGTTTTCTACAAATAACTTTGCACAGTCGGGGTTTCAGGTTGACTTAGTGTTTGCTTGAAAGCACTCCGATCTTATGGTGTAATATTTCGTAGTTCAAAATACAATATCTTTGACTTTCAAAATATTATGGATTTGTTATTGATAATAATGATGTTTTATGTATTTATTCCACCTTTTGATTCCATCTGCTTATATACATTATTTTCTTAATATTTTTAAAGTTGTTCTTTTGTGAAATCTTTCAATAACAGTATGAATTTGTTTATGATCAATCATTCACCGGTAAAAGGTTCGTGAGTCAGCCATTTCTTTACTATTTAGATTTTTTTTAAATGTTGGATAAATAAGCATTTCTTCATTGAATTTATTTTTTAAATTAAATATATTTTTATTTCTAAAATTAAATATTTGTTTGTATTTATACAATTTATCAATCTAATTTTCCATTGGTTCAATAATATATGATTTGATAGTATTCCTTGGCTATGCAATTTTTTTTTAGCCAAAGGTCTGAATTAAAAAAACATTTAAAAATTTATTATTAGCTATTTAGATCATAGGCTTAGTATGAAGGCCATACTTATCCCATCTTTCCACTACCTCACCACCTAACAACAATTGGACATGAGAGTTCATTCCTAGTACATTTTTTTTTCCACATAAATATTCCACCTTATATTTGTATTAAAAAATATAAACTAATCACTTACATGAGATTCAAAACAAACTGCAAATCCCCCCCGGATGGGGTGATAGTGCGGTCTACGTGGCATTCGGAGGAGACGGGTGGAGGGCATCAAGACATGGGGGCACGTGAAGGGCTCGTGCCACCCCCCCCCGAAGTTTAATTGAACCGTAATTTTGCTGTGAATGGGCATTAATGCACACATTAACGCAAGCTCCCCTCCATTATGGTTTCATAACATCATTGTGATTACAATGGTGGTTAGTTGTTGTAGTTGGCCCCCCACAAAGTTCGCTTTGTAGTGGCAATGGCGTGACCCCTCCTGGACTGAGCCTGGCCCTGTACATTCCTCGACCATTCGCCCCCGCAGAGTGCACAACAACGCCTCCGCTTGCAGCTTTTGTTGGACCATGACTCGCCCACGAGGAAGGCCAAGGCGGGGCTCGCCCTGGAAGCCTCGGCGTCCTTCAGTCTCTCACTCTGATTCGCCTTCCATAAGTTCCCCCCCCCCGTGGTCGGTCTGGTCAATTCTCAGTTGCTTCTCGTAACTTGGTGAATGAGCAACTCAATTGTGAGGCGTTGATGCCCAGAATAGTCGGCTCTCCCCAACAACACCTTCGCGATCCTCTAGTGACTCCTTCTGTCCCTGCGTCCGAACCTCACCAGACTTCTCAAGGGCCTGGGCCTCTTCCCCGAGACTCCTTCACCTCTGCGCAGATTTGGGATAGCTTGGCGACACTCTACGACCTGGTCTTTGGTATTCGACAGGGCATGGAGGACCTCAACTATCACCTCCAAGAAGCCGACGTCAAGGTAGACCTCTTCCTTCGGACCCTCAACTCCCTACAGGATTCTCTCGCCTCTAGTCCGAATGAGGATGCTCCAATGGAGAAGCCGAACGCGGCGGCAGATGCAACAACAGGTGTAAAGAAGGATGCAGCGCCAGGTGCGGACCGAGGCAGCAAAGTTGATGGCGTTGTGGGCGACGTGGAAGGCGACAAGAATTGGGCAGATCAGCCCACGTACATAGAGGAGAAGCCCTGGCCAGGGGACCTCCCGCCCATGTGGCCCAATTTCTCTCCAGGTGTCTAGATCATCAATCTTGTCGCAGGGGGTCAGTAGTATATCTGTCTTTTTTCTTTCATCTTTTGAGGAGTTTTTAGGTGCAAACTTTTATGTCTAAAACAATAAACAGTAGCACTGATATGTTTGGGGTATACTGGGACAAATGGACTGGTTTCCCCTCTGTTGGGACAGTCCTATATCCACAGTTTGAACATCTTGTATTTTGCTTTGATACTATGCTTCTGAGAGGCACTTAATATATTTTCTTATTTACAAAAAAAAACAAAAAAAAAACTGCAAATCCATAACAGAACAACAATGGTTTACCAAAAACACTTTGGCTCATAATACCGCCTTTGAGTCCCCTTACAAAACATGGACCGACGATGGAGATTGATCTCCCTCAAAAAACAATAGAGACATAAAACATCCACATCTAGAAAGCTAAAAAACCCTTAACATTTCATCCACATCCTACTACAAGCTACATCAACTAGTCGGTACTCTCGATAAGTTTCATTTTTCCTTCGTATAGTCTTGAACACTTCATATGTATTATTTCCCTATTATTTTTGATCAATACCTTGGGATACTACATCTTGGAATCAAATAACTTGGAAAACATCTTTTTACTTATCTTTGATCCTTTTTATAAAAATTATAATATATTTTCTTAATCTACTTGTAAGTCACATTAATATTTTATAGTCAATATAAAAAAATGTGTTGATCCTTCAATGTTTTTGATATTTTATTATTCTATATCCAAGGTGTAGAGGGAATTTAGTAATCAATAATTTGTTGACCTCATATTAGTTTGTTCTTTGACTAATTTTTTTTGCATAATCTCTATTGTTAGAACTAGAGAACTAAAAACATTATTTATTATATAATAAAAAATCCATATATGTCATGATCTCATTGGATAATATATTTGAGGTCTTATTGCTAGCTTTGCTATTCCCAATGTATTATATGTTACCATATCCAAACTTTTTGATCGTTTACGGTCTTTTTGAATTTTTACTATTTTTATTTAAATGTTTAGATATCCAAAGTTTTGAGCATCAAGAGTCGGTTTTTTATTAGTTGACTTCATATTAGTTTTTCCTTTGACTAAATTTAAAATTGTTGGACTTGTCGTTGCATTTTGCACGGCTGGGGTTATGCTTCCGCGATTCGAACTACACTTATGTCGTTCCCCATTCACAGGTAGGTTTCAGTGCCATGGTTGCCTTCCTATTCGGTGTTTGTTGTTTGCTATTTCTAGTTTGCAAGTAAAAATTTTAAATATAGGGAATGCCAGAGTCAAAATCCTCTTGCAGAACAAGTTTCTATATGACTACTACGACTAGAGAAGCAGGGTTGTAATGCTTCATTGGTCTTGTTCTTAAACGTCAATGCTCAACACAAAACCCACCTCTATCGCAACCATACTGACATATAAAAAAAGGATATCAAATTTTGTCCTCATTTTTTCTGTACCTGAAAACCATATGTTTGATGCATTTTTTCAGGCTATTCCCTTCCAAAACGTCTTGTTCCCCTTTGAATTTCAATGTTGGACACAAAACCCACCTCTGTTGCAGCCATAGTGACATATTAAAAATGAAACAAAATGTTCTCCTCATATTTTATGTTCTTGAAAACCATGCATTTGGTACATTTTTTTCAGGTTGTTCCCTTCTTATCACATGTGCCCACTTCCATGTCATGGACATCAAACCATAGTTCATTGAAAAACAACAATGAAAAAAAAATATGAGGAACGGTCTAAAAAAAATACACCAAACGTATGGTTTTTAGGAACATAAAATATCAGGAGAAAATTCAATTTCCTTTTTTATGTCATTATGGTTGTGATAGAGGTGGTTTCTGTGTCGAAATTTGACGTTAAAGAACAAGACCGGGACAACGTTACAGTCATGTTTCTTTGGTCATAGTAGTCACATACAAAGATGTTTTGCAAGAGGATTTTGACTCAGGAAATCCTAGTATTGAAAATTCTTACTTGCAAATTGGAAAAAGAAAACAACAAATAGGGATGCAACCATGCCACTAAAACTTACCCGTGAATGGGGAACGACAGAAGTGCATTTCCAATCGCGAATGCAGAATCCCAACTGTGAAAAATACAACTTTCTTAAATGTTTACACAGTGGAAAGCCCTTGGACATTCCTCATAGCCTTAAATGTTTACCTAATAGGCCTCACAGCCTTAAATGTTTACTTAAAAAGCGTTTTACAATACATTTTCCTCCTTTTTTTGGATACAATCTTAAATGCAGTGAATTTGGGCAATATTGTTCTTCATCGACATTACTGGTTCACCAGTTGATGCTTACTCGTTTGTTCGCTAGATGCTTCTTATCATTGTTAGATTCAAATTTGCAAAGTTGAGGCCTTGCAACTGTGGTTGGACCTCTTGGTGCTTGTTCATTGGTTTGTTGTTTGTTGCTTGCTCTTGTTTTCTTCAACTTTGTAAGGTTGGGATCCCGCATCCGCAGTTGGAGTTGTTGTTGCAGTTTGCACAGTAGGGATTATGCATCCGTGATTGGAACTATGCTTCTGTCATTCCTCGTTAATGGATAAGTCTTAGTGCCATGGTTTCATTCCTATTGATTAGTTGTTGTTTACTATTTCCAGTTTGCAAGTAAGAATTTTCAATAATGGGAATGCCTGAGTCAAAATCCTCTTGCAGAACATCTTTGTATGTGACTACTATGACCATAGAAACATGAGGGTAATTTTGTCTTGGTCTTGTTCTTGAATGTCAATGTTCGACACATAACCCACCTTTATCGCAACCATAGTGACATATAAAAAATGAAATCGAATTTTCTCCTCGTATTTTCTATTCTTGAAAACCATACGTTTGGTGCATTTTTTTCATGTTGTTCCCTTCCAAAAATTCTTGTTCCCTTTTGAATGGAAATGATGGACATAGAACCCACCTTAATTACAGTCATAGTGAGATATAAAAAAGGAAATTGAATGTTCTCCTCATATTTTATGTTCCTAAAAACCATACGTTTGGTGCATTTTTTTTAGGTTCTTCCCTTCCAATCACATATGCCCGCTTCCATGTCCTGGACATCAATCCATAGCTTGTTGGAAAATAGCAATGAAAAAAATATGAGGAACAACCTGAAAAAAATGCACCAAACGTATGGTTTTCAAGAACAAAGAATATGAGGAGAAAATTTAATATCCTTTTTTATATGTCACTGTGACTATGATAGAGGTGATTTATGTGTCTAACATTGACATTCTAGACAATACAAATGAAACATTACCCAACACACTAGCACGATATGCCGCTAGATGTAACATACAAAAATCAAATAGACAAATAAAAATGACTACCCGCCTATCCTACCCTGTAGGGTTAGGACCTCCAGGACACATAAAAAATATCAATTAGTCCAACACAACAAGTTCCACAATAAGTAGCTAGAACCCTCCTCGTGAACAAGAGACTGTTATTAAACATTACAATAAAGTACAACCTTAAAAGAAAAACAACAACATCCACACCGAAACGTGCATGACCCTAAGGAAGCTTTCATATGCGCTATCGATCAACATGTGAAATGATCCTAACTTAAGAATTGATGTTGTCGGTGTGAGGAGCACACAAGAATCCCAAGCACAATCGACATCTAACCCTTTAACGATGACCATTGCATCAAGGTACCAACTTAAACTGTCAATTGTCCTAAATACTAAATAACATGATCATTGATAGTAACATAATATGAAATTGAATAAAATCTAAGATAATGTAGTTTCATTATGAAATCTTATAAAATCTTGGAAAAATCCAAGAACTATTTATTGAAACCCTACTTTATTGAATCACTACTTGAAGATCAATTTACATTCCTAGTACTAAACCTAACAAAGTATATGTCTTTGAGAAACCACAATGTTGTGTTAGATGATCCCATTGTATCACATAACTATAAACATCTCGATTCCTTGAAATGATTCTATAGAAAAGTTTTTCCTAGAATTAATATTGTGGACAAATAAAACAACATTAATTGATGTATACCTTTGTAGAATTCTTGAGGTTCTTAAATCAATTTTGTAGAAAAATAAAAAATAATAACTCAAATAAACTTTTGCAGAGATCCTAAAATTCTTAAATCAATTGTACGGACAATAAAACAATAATAACGATTTGCAATGATTAATAATAATGATTAATAACGATTAATAATAATGATTAAATTTTTAGACAATAATAACAATTGTAGAGAATAGCATTTTGTTGTGTTGAAGTCGCGCTACAGTTAGGGATAGTAAATAATTATCTGTGTAGTTTTAGTTGGAAACTTAGATGCATAACATCCATGTGTATTAATAGTTAGAATTCAGATAGAAATACAAAATCCGTGTAGTAAATAATAAAATCGCTATGCTATATAAGTTTAGGTGTAGTAAGAAATATAAATCCTTGTGCTATCTAAATCTCAGTGTTGTAATAAAAACGGAAATAAACCTAGAAACCACTCACTCCCAGGACAATCGCTAAGCTGCAATGGATGACTGTAAAAATAGGTGAAATAAATTCCAGGGACGTGGCTGCTTGCCAACTCAGGTTTTTAATTTAAAAAAATAATCGATCTCTTCATGTTTCCAACTTGGAAACCCTTAAGGTTGAGTTAACTGTAAAAAGGATGGTTGGACTCTAATGGCATAAGGGTAGAAGGAGGCGAAAACAACAAGGTAATTAATATTTCACGATTTCAAGGGTAATTCACAATTTTCTCGAGTGAACAGAAGGAGGGTATTACCTTTGCAAAATACAAAACCCATTGTCAGAGTAAAAACCTATCATGGGAAATCAAAATATTTCACGAACCACTCAACCTGAGGATTTTATTACAATTCGGATACAATACTACATGATTGTATTTCTTAATTATCAAGACTCAACTTTGAATTCTAGAGTCTCTAATACCATCCATCGCCTTTTCAAACGGCCACTTAATATTAATTTTTTAAATTCTTAATGGTTATCATTTTCCAGAATGGCAAAGTCGGTTGCAACGTTGGATGGCCTCATCAAAAGGTCAAAATTTTACTCCAAAGGAACATAACACTTGTCATGCATTTGGGTTCGCTGGAGATCTGATCGAAACTTAAACTATAGATTTCACCAATTTTTTTTTTTTTTTTTAAGATAAACATAAGGGAAATCGTAGAAATACAAAACAATCAGAAATTGTAGAAATCCAGTAAGAAAAATGATTTTCACTAGCAAGTAAGAAAGAATTATAAAGACCAGGAGAAAATGTCATAAATAAGGAAACACATTAATAAAAATGCAGTCCTCAAGTAGTAAATAAAAACACAGTAATTAACAACATTGTCATCATGCAATAAAGAAAAATTCAGTAATGGAACACAAATGTGAGTCGTAGAGGAGATAAAACATTGGGTGAACTTTAGAGACATCCCCAAAATCATTGTGTGGAAGCGTGAGTTGCAGAGAATAAATCACAATAATCGCAAAGGCTAAGGAGGGAATAAACACCCATGAAAGAATTCTTTTCTGGGCAAAGAAATGGTCCTACACTTATTATCCATGCACAAGAAAGAAGGGCATTTGAATCTAAATCTTTAACACTAGAGTGAAAGGTAGTCGACTCGGCTCTTGTCTGAATGCTTAGGCACAGACTAATAACTTAAGGATAAAGGAACATAAGATAAAAACACAAATCTACATTCAGATCTTCTCCGTGGAGAAACAAAAAAAATAAGTACAATGCAAACAAGGAGTAAATACAACACAAGTAGGAGATACAAAAGCACATACAATGTTTTGAGTCTAGGGCTCATTCTATCCACACACAAATAGACAATAACTCATAAATAAAGGACATTTTGGATCTCAAGGTTTCTTACTAGATGAATCAAGCGACAAGGAGATCACAATTACCAATTATGATTTGACCCAAAAATATGATACAATCACTGTAGAAAAACATGTGCACGGAAAGCTCATGGAAATTAAATCATCATTCGAAAGCTCATGGAAATTAAATTGTCATTCGAATACAGTAAAATAAACACTTGTGTAAATTAAACTTTATTACAAGTAACAACCTTAAAAAGCGTACCTTTACTGATGACAACTAGGCAAAGAGGTTCTCCCACGCGTTCACTCCATCCAGATCCCACTTGTCGATCGATGAGACATCACCGGTACCTCCCAGCCAATGCTAGGGGTACTCTCCTTCCTCCTGAGGCCCCCGAGCTGCAAAGGGACCATGCACACAATAACAGAGAATTCTAGCACCCATCTCGCCTCGCAAGGTTGAGCTACCACTTGTTACCCAAGATGGGTATCCCTACTCCCATAAGAGAAAGTTTAGTCAAGATGAAATTTCAACAACGTAACGTTATGCAAGCTAGATGTGATCCATACTCCTCCTCCGCCATCCTTCTTATAGAATTTTCAAGTAATTAGTTTCCCAAAATTCTCATTAGATTCATTTTTCATTAATTTAATTAGGAAAAACCTCCCCCATACACATGTCACCCGATCCCCTAGTTGCACCAGAAAAACAATTTATTAATTAATTAAATTTCCCTATTTCCCTCACCCACCTAAAATCATTCCTAAAAATGCTCCTTGGTGTCCCATTATTCCCTTACAATTCTTAAATGACTTACACCTTACTTAATTTCTAGTTGAGTTTATAAATAGAAGGTTCCAAAGGCAAGATTCCTTACTAAGTTAGACATTCCCCTTTTTCTTTAAGTTTCCCCTTTTTCTTAGGTTCCCCCCTTTTCTTTAAGTTTCCTCTTTTTATAACTAAGTTCAGAATTTGCAGGTTTATACAAAAACAACCAAATATCCCTTTTATTAATTAAACTTTTATTAAAATTTCCACTTTAATTATTAATTCTTGAATTTTCTAATTAGTTATA
This sequence comes from Picea engelmannii, assembly GCA_009831015.1. Lineage (NCBI taxonomy): Eukaryota > Viridiplantae > Streptophyta > Pinopsida > Pinales > Pinaceae > Picea > Picea engelmannii. The sequence continues at coordinate 31,751 of ML795737.1, read as the reverse complement.
AAAAGAACCTTTAGTGAATTGAAATTTTATAAAAAGAACCTTAGTGAATTGAAATGTTCTAAAAAGAATCTTAGTGAATTAAAATATCCACCTGAATCTGGTTTTCAATTCACTAGGCTTGGCAACAGTTCTTAAGGGGAAAATTAGTTATTAAACCTTACTTATCACATCATTCATTTTAAGGCCGACCAGGTCCTAGGGAGGCATAGTTTTCTAGGCACAAGGTTTATTTACTTACCAGTTAAATTCGTGACGTGCCCTTCAGGACACACTACATGCTCCAAGGGTGCCACTTGCCTCTTATGTTTTATTTGTGTGACATTACCTTCAAGATGCACTACGTTCTCCAAGGGTTCCACTCGCTTCTTGACTAAATTTGGTAGATGTCAAGCCCTTGGAGTCAATACTCCGTCAGGTGATCTTGTGGGAGACTAAGGGTCTCTGAGAAATAAGGACCGTATCTTATTGCACACCCCTTACAATCATTGTGAGCGACTGTCATAGTCTTCCCTCATGACATCATGGGTCTTCTTGAACTAGGTAATCGTTAACATATAGTTCAAGCCATGACAGAAAGACTAGTAGGTTGTGCCAGGAATACTAACACACCTCTCCCTCAATGTCTCTGGTTTTCATGCATGACCCCTTTCCTCCAAATGTGAGTCTGGTCGACAAGCTATCGTCAACCTGCATCCATCAACAAATCATGTCAGCAATAACAATCAACATCATAATATCTAATCATATGTACATATTTCACATCAACAACATTCAACCCTAACAATCCACTCCCTGACTCGATCTAGAGTCCATGGAGTTTCATCGATGCCTTGACATCCTCAATGTATAGAGTTGTGGACACTCATGAGAACCCAGTCAATAGCACCTGTTGATGTAAATACAACAAAAATAACATATGATCAAATCCACAATATCTCATAATGATTATCAAATTAGCCAATAGTATAATGACCCGGATCAATTTCATGCAAGTGTCCTCAAAGAATAAGTTCGCTCAGTGTGCACAAGAGTGGGATGTTACATACACCCCCTCTTGTTTTAATATTCATCCCATAGTTTCACAGTATATAATTGATGAAAAAAAGTGTATCACAATATCATATGTCTATATATCAAACAAAAAGGGAAAATGTCGATGCATATCATATGCATCCTCTGAGGTCGTCAAGTGAAGACTATAGTTGTCCCACTAGACCTTGACCTGATCTACTATTCGACATCGTAGTTGTCGAATGTGATGGTTCAGGATGTGGATTGGCTTAGTCATGAGCACACCCTTGTCCAATACCTTTAAGGAACTCATGTCAATAACATGTGTAGGATCACTAACATAATGTCTCAAAACAGATATGTGAAAAACATCATGCATACACCTCAAAGAATCAGGCAAAGTTAGTCGATAGGCCACAGGCCCCTTCTTTTCCACAATCTAGAAAGGTCCCATGAACCTAAGAGATATTTTATCACCCTTTCCAAACTTGATCAAACTCTTATATGGTTTCACCCGCAAGAAGACTCAATTTCCAACTTCATAACTATGATCGACGTGATGCACATCGACATAAATCTTTTGTCTATTATGCATTTTCTTGATCCTTTGTCTTATGGTTTTCACTTGAACTTCCATTTCTTCGATCACTTCTGGTCCCACCAGGACCCTATCCTTATTCTAATCCCAACTCAAAGGTGTCTGACATAGTCACACGTAAAGAAACTCGAAAGGCACCATCTTAATGGTGCTTTGATAACTGTAGTTATGTAAAAATTCTACCAGTGGAAAGAACTCTTCCAAACTCTTATGTTGTTCCATCACGTACATACGCAACATATCCTCTAAGATTTGGTTTTTTTCGTTCAATCTGCCTGTCTGTCTCTGGGTGATATGCGGTAAAAAAGTTAAGTTGGATTCCTAAGGCCTCTTGGAAACTAGTCCAAAATTGTCCTATAAACACCGATCCTCTATGTGATATAATCCTATTAGGCATGCCATGCAGCCTCACAATATCACTAATGAAAAATCTAGCTAATTCAGGTCCCTGATATGTCATATGCAAAGGAATAAAATGAGCACTCTTCATTAGAGTGTCGACTACCAAAACAATCGAGTCTTGTTTCCTTGCCATCAATGGTATTCTAACAATGAAATCCATCGAAATGACCTCCCATTTCGATTTGGGAATAGCGTGTGGTTGTAGTAATTCTTTCATATGTCTATGTTCATCCTTAACCTTCTGACATTCTAGACATCTTGCCATGTAGTTGACCATGTCTGCCTTCAGTCCTTTCCAGAAGAATAAGGGTTAAGGTTTTCCCTCATCTTCGTGACTCCAGGATGAGCCATGGACACTACTGTATGAGCCTCGTTTAGGAACAAAATGCTCAACTCGTTGTTGGGCGGTACGTAAATTCGATTTTTAAATCTCAATAATCCATCGTTGACCACCATAAATCCATCAAATTTTGGTACCATCATTGTGTTTTTTCCGATAAAATCCATGATCTCTTTGTACCAGTCATTTTCATGTTGTAATGTTAGAATATTTTAACGTAGATTTGTCTGAAGAGGCATCATTGAAAATATGTGAGGTCTTCGAATCAACACATTAGCCACTTTGTTCATTGTTCCCTTTATGTAAGTAATCTCAAAATCATACTCGCTAAGCAATTCCAACCAATGTCATTGTCATGTGTTCAAGTCTCTTTGCATAAGGATGTGTTGTAGTACACAGTGTGTCCAAAATCTCAAGGAATAAACCATGGCTAATAATTCCAAATCATGTGTCACATATTTTTGCTCATGCCTTCTCAACTTTCTCGATATGTAAGCAATCGATTGACCGTCTTGCATCAAGACTTCATCTAAGGCTTCCTTGGATGTGTTAGCGCATACCAATAAGTCTGCATCCATGTCAGGGACCTTTTGTATCAGTGTTTTCGTAAAAAAATCCTTGAGTCTCCAAAATGCCTCCGCACATTTCTTGGTCCAAACAAAATTCTTGTTCTTCTTCTACAATTCCATGATCAGATTTTCTCTCTTCAAAAAACCCTCGACGAACTGTCGATAGTATCCCACTGAACCCATGATGCTACGCACTTCGAGGACATTCGTCGGTGTAGGCCATTCCATAATAGCCTCGAACTTTGTTGCATCCACAATGATACCTTCGTCGGAGATGACGTGCCCTAAGTAATGAATCTTCGATTGATAAAATGAGCATTTAGACAGTTTCCCAAACAATTAGTTCTCTCGAATAGACTATAGCACCAAGCGTAAGTTCTCTTCATGCTCCTCTATCGTCCGAGAATATATCAAAATATCATCAATGAATACTTGGACAAACTTGTCCAAGTATTCGCGGAACATGTCATTCATCAAACTCATAAATACCCCAAGGGCGTTTGTCAGTCCAAAAGGTAAAATAGTAAACTCGTAACGTCCAAACCTTTTCTTAAAGGCAGTCTTAGGGATGTCATACTCCTTGATCCGTAATTGTTGATACCCTAATCTCAAGTCGATTATTGAAAACACTTTCACGCCTTTCATTTGATCAAACATATCATCAATCCTTGGCAACAGATACTTATTCTTTATCATTGCCTTGTTCAATTGACGGTATTCAATGCAGAATATACACGACCCATCCTTATTCTATATGAATATAACAGACACACCCCACAGTGACACACTTGGACGTATAAGTCATAGGTCCAACAACTCCTTCAGTTTCATTTTCAACTCATGTAACTCAGGGGTCAACATTCGATAAGGGGTTCTTGTTATCAGTTCAGTTCCCAGTTTTAGGTCAATGATAAATTCTAGTTCCCTCTCTGGCGGCATCCCAGGTAACTCCTCAGGGAATATGTCTGCAAACTCTCTCACCACTGGAAGGTTTTCTAGACCTTCCACTACTCCCTTCTCATTTAATGCAAGGATTCCATAAATATTACATCCCTTGTGCATTCTCTTCCATATTTGCAAGGAAGAGATGAACCTGAGGGAGACTCCCTATTTCTGACCTAAAATCACACATCTTTGTCCCTCATCACCGACCAAGCTCAACCGTTCCGTCTTATAGTCGAGTATCGCATCATGTAATTCCAACCAGTCCATACCGATCACGGCGTCATAATACCCTAAGGTTGTGACGTACAGATTGGCCCTAGTGAAAATCTCTCCCAAGTTAAGGATATAGCCCGTAACCTTCCCACGAACCTTCTATTTGGATCTTAAAGCCATTTCTACAAAGTTAAACTCATCATGTTCCTCTGCCTTTACCTTAATTATTTTTAGCATCGCACTAGAAATAAAAATCTCTCTAACACCTAGATCTATCAAAATACTAAGGGTCTGGTCAGCAATGGTACTTGACGTCTCACACACAGTCAACCGGTGCTCTGCCTGGAAGTTATTCACCACTACATGAATCTGATGGGCCTTCCCATATCTGCCATGGTAGTGGGTCTGACTGATCCAGATGCTCTAGTCCTCTCGATTGGGCAATCATGCTGGTAATGTGTCTCCCCACATGTACAACAGCCTTTCTTCGGTCAAGTACTCCTGGCACCTGAAGTAGAATCTGATGACCCACTAGCCTCGAACCCAGGTTTGTTCTGTTGAACAAGCCTAAACGGGTGATGTTGCGGTCGATGTTACTGTTGGTGTTGTGGTCCTCAGTAAGGAGTCCGCTACTGAGGCGTTGGTCACCAAGGTGTATTGAAAGTGGATTGATGCAGTAGCATCACTCCCAAGCTAGCCATGCACTAGCGAGCTAGCCATCACAGCATGCATTCAATGAAGGAGGAGAGGCGCAACCCTCTCGTTTCAAATTTTGAATTTGAAATTAGTGTAATTAATGTTTTGTAAGGCCGTGGAGCCATAAAGATATTCCTTTGAGCAGGTTGTAGTTAAAGGAGGCTTTTAATGGTTGTAAGGTTTGGATCTAGCTCCGATTCAGACTAGACAACCCATTCAATGTAATTCAATGTAATTGAATAGAGTAGGTAGCTTGGAGGGAAGAGCTCAAAGAGCCCCCTCATGTAAAAGATCATTGGTATCTGTAGAGTTAGTCAATTAGCACAGATAGAGAGAGAGATATAGGAGAGATATGTGAGAGTTAGAGTAGAGGAGAGAAGGAGCCGAGACTCTATCAAAGTCTGAGCTCAAGAACACCTTGTAAAGGAGGCATTTCATATTAATATAAAGAGCAGATTTCCTGCATGAGTTTATGTGTGTCTTTATGTGTTTATGAATGTCTTTGTGTGTACTTTATATGTTGTAGAAGTGCATTTGCAGGGACAGATAGGTTCTGCTATCTTTGGGTTCTTTGATTTCAGGTTTGGGGTTCTTTGAGGCTTCATGCCAAGAGGGTGTGACTGAATGTTGCGGGTTCTGAAAGCCAGTGCATAGGTGCACTCCTGAATTCTACGAAATTTGGGCAAGGATGTGTCAGGAGGGAGAACCAGCGAAAGTAATTGGCTCAAGGAGAAAACCTCAAGGTTGTTGAACACCTTGGAGGAGGAACTATGTAGAGAAGGACACAACAGAAGACAAAATCACTAAGGGGTTCTGTAGACCAAGGTTGTAGGCTCACAAGAGGAAGCAAAGGCCAAGACCTTTGATACTTCAGAAATATTCCAAGGAGAAGGAAGAAGCGGAAGCTCAGGAGGGAGTTACAGCTACTGTAGTATCAATGCTCGAAGAAAGATCTAGATCATTGAAGTTTCACATCCAGGAAGCGCAGGAGAGCACAACGGAAGAGAGCATATCTAGGGTGTCAAATATAGATCAGAAAGTCGATAGCCCTCGGAGCTTTTGAAAGGCGCACTTGGTTTAACCCTCATTTGAGAAGAGGAGAACGAAAGGATTATTTTGACATTTCGGCTATCAAGAGATACAAAGGGGAGGAGTCAGAACTCTTCACCCATGAAATCCCAAAAGGATCAGGACCATCCATTCTAGAGGACAGGTGGTAGGGATCAATATTATCTCATGAATTCGAGTATTGTGAGCTAGGAGGCGAAGGCCTTTTCTCTACAAAGTCCCAAGTCATGATGCAATATGAACCGTTGATTGAGGAGGAAGGAAAGTCATGAGATCTGGCCTCTCGATACATCATGTATCGGAGGTTCGGGGTTTGGAGGAACTTCCCTTCGACTGTGGAAGTCACGAAGTACCAAGCTCCGAGGCTTGTGCAAACACATGGCATGTTTGATAGGTGGGCCACATAGTTGACGGGTGGCATAACAACAAATTATAGAGGAAAGACGGAAGAGGTGACAGGTGGAGGACACGCATCACCTTGGGAAGGAGTCAACCATTCATTGACCATCACGTCTCATGGATTCGCAAAGGAGGAGCACGAAGGATCGACACTCCAACTTGTGAAGTCATGAGTAGTGAAAGGTGCTAGCAGTTATCCCTTGCCTATGACTATACGTAGTGGGCACTAACAGGAGGAGCTATACCCGTATCACAATCTTGGGTATCAGAGGTTTGGAGAAAGAGGAGTTGAGAGCTTTGACTCACGAACTCGTGAGATCACAATTTGTGAAAGGTGCTTGTGTTAAGGCCTTGGTTAGAGCATTGTGGTCGCTTGGAGGAGGTGAAGCTCACGCCTTGTGCTTGTTCACATAGGGGGGTTTTCTTAAGGACCTGTGGATACACCCTTGTGTGTGTTGAGATATTCTCATAGGGAAATTGAAGAGTCAATCTGACTCAGAGGAGAATTAGAATGATCCTACGTAGATATTGGCCCGAGGGTCAGGGTTTGCATCAGTTTGGTATCAGAGCTTGACTCTGTTTGTATATTGCGGGAAGAGGAAATGAGAGGAGAAAGAGTACTCTGATACACATTAGTTTGGTATCAGAGATTGACTCTGTTTGTATATTGCAAGCAGAAGAAGTGAGAGGAGAAAGAGTACTCTAATACACATCAGTTTGGTATCAGAGATTGACTCTATTTGTGTATTGCAGGCAGAGGAAGTGAGAGGAGAAAGAGTACTCTGATACACATCAGTTTTGTATCAGAGGAAGGAAGAGTATTGAGACTCTGTAGTGATTTCTCCCAGGTACGCAACAGTCAAGAGGATTGTAGAGAAAAGGCTGGAAGCACTCACAGTTGCAAAGTGGCAGCAACAGGTTTTCCAGGTGGGCAGACAGAAGGCAAGGAGATGGCTACTGAAGGCCATGGATGTGGTGTAAAGAAGAACCACCAGCAGTAGATAAAAGACGAGATGGATAAAGAGCTCGTTGAGATAAGGGCGAGGATGGAGGAACTTGCATTGCAGATGTAGCAGGATGCAAGATCACATTGGCTATATGAATGGCCCATAAAAACAAAGCTAAAATGGCCAGTCAGGGAGATGTTGGCCAGAAGATAGTGGAAGCTATTGAAAATGTGGCTGAGGCATGCTGAAATCCTCAGGGATGAACAGAAGGAGATGGTTCATGTATGTGAACTAGAGGCTGGGAGAAATCTCAGTGATGAGGATGAACTGATATCATTGGAAGATCTCAGAGACTGCCAAGAGGGCAGAATAGAAATTTCCAATTTCCAGGTGGGCAATGAGATGAGATCGTTGCGGGATCTCATAGACTGTCAGGAGGACAAAAGGGAAATTTCATGTTGCTAGGAGGGCAATGAAATGGGATCCGAGGATCTCATAGACTGCCAAGAGGGCAACAAAAAATTGAAAATTTTCCAGGTGGATAAGGGAACATAAGTGAGACTATCTGAGACTCTCATGAACTTAGAGGTGAGTTCGGATCAATGACAGGAGCTGACAGGAGAAGATCAGAAGGGAATTCTGATCATTGGAGGAATTGAAATATTCCTTCCATTGAGCCCAGTTGAAACAAGAGCGTGTATTGCAGAAGCAACAATAGAAGAGAGACATCTAATAGGCACTGTCATGGAGGAAGAAGGGGACCAGACATTGATGTCTATCCCAGTAGAAGAAGAAGAAGAGCATTCCGAGGAATGGCTCAAAATTTTCAGCCAGGAAGCTAAAATGACTGCAACACTAAAGCTTACAGCAGGAGAAGAAGAAGAGGAAGCAGACATCATAGATTTTTCTGAGTTGTATCAAGATTTTGAAGCCTTAGAGAGAAGGGTGAAGGTGAATGGAATGCACATCTAACAGATTAGGTTGGAAGAAAAAAGAAAATACCAGCCCAAGGAGCGTCTAGAGGAAGTTGGAGGTAGACCAACACAAGAAGAACTGGCATCAGTTAAGCTTTCAGAAGAGGGAGCTGAACAATAGTTCAGTAAAGGGATTGTAGAGCTGAAATATGCAACAGAGTGGCAAGTTAAGGCCACAACAGATGGGAAAAACAGCATGGGAGATCATGATTATCTACCTGTTTGCAGAGAAGAAATGTAACCGAGGAGACTGCATACACAGAGCCAACCATGGGAGAAACTGGACAAGGAGATAGAGCAGATCAGGAGGTTGATGTTGAAGTTATCACAGGAAACTGCCAGTAGAGGAAGGCTAAGCAGAAGGGTGACAACAACAACAACAAAGCTGCAGCAGCAATAGAGCAGTGGAGAAGATGAACAGCTCCAGAGGACTGTTTGGGATCCAGGAGGATTTCAACAGCGGCGTTGGGGAGCTCATGAGTAGGAGCTCATGAATTTTTTGCAGTAGAGGATTATGGTGCAAGATAATTTATCCCAAGCTAGCCATGCGCGAGCTAGCCAACCAACACAACACACATTCAATGAAGGAGGAGAGGCGCAGCCCTCTCGTTTCAAATTTTGAATTTGAAATCAATGTAATTAATGTTTTGTAAGGCCGTGGAGCCATAAAGCTATTCCTTTGAGCAGGCTATATTTAAAGGAGGCCTTTAATGGTTGTAAGGCTAGGATCTAGCTCCAATTCAGATTAGACAACCCATTCAATGTAACTCAATGTAATTGAATAGTGTAGGTAGCTTGGAGGGAAGAGCTCAAAGAGCCCCCTCATGTAAAAGATCCTTGGTATTTGTAGAGTTAGTCAATTAGCATAGATAGAGAGAGAGATATAGGAGAGCTCTGCGAGAGTTAGAGAAGAGGACAAAAGCATCCAAGACTATGTCAAAGTCTGAGCTCAAGAACAACATGTCAAGGAGGCATTTCATATTAATATAAAGAGAAGATTTCCTGCATGAGTTTATGTGTGTCTTTATGTGTTTATGAATGTCTTTGTGTGTTCTTTATATGTTGTAGAAGTGCATTTGTAGGGACATATAGGTTTTTCTATTTGTGGGTTCTTTGATTTTAGGTTTGGCATTCTTTGAGGCTTCATGCCAAGAGGGTGTGACAGAACGTTGCGGGTTTTGAAAACCAGTGCATAGGTGCATTCCTGAATTCTGTGGAATTTGGGCAAGGATGTGTTAGGAGGGCGCACCAGCCGAATTCATTGGCTCAAGGAGGAAAACTTAAGGTTTTTGAACACCTTGGAGGAGGGACTGTGTAGAGGAGGAAACAACAGAGGACATAATCATTGAGGGGTTCTATAGAGATTTTCCAAGAGGGCATTGAGGAGGTGCAAGTAGGGATAGAGGACAGAACAGAATCACTGAGGGATTCTGTGGAAGCTCTGCCGGGAGGGAATTGAGCGCATGCATAGAGTGCATAGGAGAACTCTTTCTTAAGTTCAGTGAGAAGACAGAGTCACTGAGGACTCTGGAGAACTCTGCCAGGAGGGCATTGGGTAGGTGTAAGAGTGCACAGAAGAACTCTTGGTTGAGTTCAGGAGAAAGGAGAAGAAGTGTCATAGGAGGACCTTCACAAGGTTACTGAACACCCTGTAGGCTCAGCAAGGAGTGCTTGAGTAGGAAGTTTCCAGAGGGTATTTCCATCCGTTCGAGGAGAGAAAGGGGAAAAGACCATTGAGGTCTGAGAAATTGAAGCTCAAGAGGATAAGGACCTGTACAAGGAGTACACCAGGCCAACACCTGAGTAAAGTGTTGAGAGACATCCATCTGAATGCTTGTCAAGAACAGGAGAAAATCACAGAGAAGCTCAGGATAGATAACACCTTTGTGTGCAGAGACCCTACAAGGAGTGCAGAGGATGAGAACCTCTTCGAGGATTCAGTGTTGACAAAGCTGAGGAGGAACAATGCCTTTGCGCACAGAGTGATATATGTAAGGAGTGCAGAAGTAGGGGAAGCCTTTCAAGGTTTCACAGTCCTGAAACTCATGAGGAGGAGCGTCCCAAGAATGCAGGTGAGACCAAGGTTGCAGGCTCACAAGAGGAAGAAAAGGCCGAGACCTTTGATACTTCAAAAATCTTCCAAAGAGAAGGAAGAAGCAGAAGCTTACGAGGGAGTTACAACTATTGTAGGATCGGTGTTGGAAGAATGATCTGGATCATTGAAGTTTCACATCCAGGCAGCACAGGAGAGCGCAATGGAAGAGAGCAGATTTGGGGCATCAAATATAGCTCAGAAGTCAATATCCCTTGGATCTATTCAAAGGAGTACTCGGTTTAACCCTCATATGAGAAGAGGGGAATGAAATGCCTATTTCGGCATTTTGGCTGCTGAGAGATACA
>ML795737.1:0-21089 GCA_009831015.1 Picea engelmannii | reverse complement strand
TAAAGAGAAGATTTCCTGCATGAGTTTATGTGTGTCTTTATGTGTTTATGAATGTCTTTGTGTGTTCTTTATATGTTGTAGAAGTGCATTTGTAGGGACAGATAGGTTTTTCTATCTGTGGGTTCTTTGATTTTAGGTTTGGCATTCTTTGAGGCTTCATGCCAAGAGGGTGTGACAGAACGTTGCGGGTTTTGAAAACCAGTGCATAGGTGCACTCCTGAATTCTGTGGAATTTGGGCAAGGACGTGTTAGGAGGGCGCACCAGCCAAATTCATTGGCTGAAGGAGGAAACCTTAAGGTTTTTGAACACCTTGGAGGAGGGACTGTGTAGAGGAGGACACAACAGAGGACATAATCATTGAGGGGTTCTATAGAGATTTGCCAAGAGGGCATTGAGGAGGTGCAAGTAGGGATAGAGGACAGAACAGAATCACTGAGGGATTCTGTGAAAGCTCTGCCGGGAGGGAATTGAGCGCATGCATAGAGTGCATAGGAGAACTCTTTCTTAAGTTCAGTGAGAAGACAGAGTCACTGAGGACTATGGAGAACTCTGCTAGGAGGGCATTGGGTAGGTGTAAGAGTGCACAGAAGAACTCTTGGTTGAGTTCAGGAGAAAGGAGAAGAAGTGTCATAGGAGGACCTTCACAAGGTTACTGAACACCCTGTAGGCTCAGTAAGGAGTGCTTGAGTAGGAAGTTGCCAGAGGGTATTTCCATCCCTTCAAGGAGAGAAAGGGGCAGAGACCATTGAGGTCTGAGAAATTGAAGCTCAAGAGGATAAGGACCTGTACAAGGAGTACACCAGGACAACACCTGAGTAAAGTGTTGAGAGACATCCATCTGAATGCTTGTCAAGCACAGGAGAAAATCACAGAGAAGCTCAGGATAGATAACACCTTTGTGTGCAGAGACCCTACAAGGAGTGCAGAGGATGAGAACCTCTTCGAGGATTCAGTGTTGACAAAGATGAGGAGGAACAATGCCTTTGCGCACAGAGTGATATATGTAAGGAGTGCAGAAGTAGGGGAAGCCTTTCAAGGTTTCACGGTCCTGAAACTCATGAGGAGGAGCGTCCCAAGAATGCAGGTGAGACCAAGGTTGCAGGCTCACAAGAGGAAGAAAAGGCCGAGACCTTTGATACTTCAAAAATCTTCCAAGGAGAAGGAAGAAGCAGAAGCTTACGAGGGAGTTACAACTATTGTAGGATCGGTGTTGGAAGAATGATCTAGAACATCCAGGCAGCACAGGAGAGCGCAATGGAAGAGAGAAGATTTGGGGCATCAAATATAGCTCAGAAGTCAATATCCCTTGGATCTATTCAAAGGAGTACTCGGTTTAACCCTCATATGAGAAGAGGGGAATGAAAGGCCTATTTCGGCATTTTGGCTGTTGAGAGATACAAAAGGTAGGAGTTGGGACTCTTGACCCATAAAATCTCGAAAGGATCAGAACCATCCATTCTAGAGGACAGATGTCAGGGATCAGGATTATCTTGTGAATTTGGGTATCGTGAGCTGGGAGGTGGAGGCCTTTGCTCTAAAAAGTCCCGAGTCACAAGATCGTGATGCAATCTGAACCGTTGATTGAGGAGGAAGGAGAGATATCAGATCTGGCATCTTGATACATCGCGTATCAGAGGTTTGGGGTTTGGAGGAACTTCCCTTTGACTGTGGAATTCATGAAGTACTGAACTCCGAGGCTCGCGCGAACATGTGGAACATCTGATAGGTGGGCCAGATAGTTGACAAGTGGCGTAACAGAAAACGCCAGAGGAAAGATGGAAGAGGTGATAGGCAGAGGACATGCATCACCTTGGGAAGGAGTCAACCATTCGTTGGCCATCGCATCTCGTGGATTCGCCAAGGAGGAGCAAGAAGGCTCGACACTCCAACTCGTGAAGTTACAAGTAGCGAGAGGTGCTAGCAGTTAGCCATTGCCTACGGCTATATGTAGAGGGCATTAACAGGAGGAACTATATTGGTATCGCAGTCTCAAGTATCGGAGGTTTGTAGAAAGAGGAGTCGAGAGCTTCGACTCACGAACTCGTGAGATCATGAGTTGTGAAAGGCATTTTTGTTAAGGCCTTGGTCAGAGCACTGTGGTTGCTTGGAGGAGGTGAAGCTCACGCCTTGTGCCTGTTCACATAAGGGGGTTCTCTGAAGGACCTGTGTATACACCCTTGTGTGTGTTGAGATATTCACATGGGGAAATTGAAGAGTCAATCCGACTCAGAGGAGAATTAGAATTATCTTGCGTGGATCTTGGCTCGAGGGTCAGGGTCTGCATCATGGATTCTCTGTAGAAGCCATGATATCCTGGTGAATTTCTAGCTCGTGTCTGATGTTGCTATGCACTAGATGAAACCCATCCCACTGGTCTCGTTGGAGTCCTACTCTGACCCCTGCTGATAAGCTCCTCCTTAGCTATGAGGGCCTTCTGCATAACATCATGCAATGTTTGAGGCATCATAATCCTAACCAGCATGAATGTTGGCATTAAGGCCAAACATGAACCTGTTGACCTTAATTTTCTTAGTACTCAGGTGTGGAGCATACAGAAGAAGATGCATTTAACAGGCCTCATACTCAGGAACCATACGACCACCTTGTCATAAGACTTTGAACTCATTGAGATGATGCTCAATGAATTCCTCAGAAAGATACCTCTCCTGAAAGAGATCATCGAACAGTTCCCTTGACATGTCTTCGACTGCCATGTTCAATTGTGGCAAGAGTGTCTTCCATCATAGAAAAGCCTTCCCCTTCAATTGAAAGATCTCCATTCATACCTTCATGTTGGAGGTATATTTTTGAAGTTCAAAGCACATATCCATATTCTCCAACCATGCCTCAGAGGCTGCGCCATCCATGACACTCATGGACTTGAGAACTTATCCCTCTCGATATCTCGATGAATGTTAACGGTATGGGCTGAGGCGTGATGTGAACCCTCAGTGGTACAGGCACCCTGGCCTCATCTCAGTACAAATGGTGAATCAAGGCCTCTAACATTCACAGGAAGGACTTTGTCAAACCATCATCATCCCTTACAACAATCGAATCCATCTCAAGGACTTGTTCTTCCCCTTGGGGGTTAGACTCTAAGGGCACAGGAACTTCTGGAGGTGTCGCACCTCCTTTCACTGAACCACATTGGGAACCTCTGTGGAATCCTCTAATCGAGATCACTGCCTGGAAAGTTTAAAGTTTTAATTAGCGCTAGGTTATTACTCAAGGGATTACTGCAATAGAAACCATGTCGATCCACAGTCATAGGTTTGAACCCGCTCTGATACCATATGTAACGACCATCGTCATTACAACAACATGCGATGCAAAACAAGATGAGTTTTATTTTTTTTTATAAGTAAGAAGGTATCAATGACAACTATCTATCAACTCAACTCGACGACAAACACAACACAGACAATTCATGAAACAAACAAAATAATGACCCAACACACTAGTGTGTTACGCTGCTGGATGTAACATATGAAAATCAAATAGACAAATAAAAAAACTACCTTCTCATTCTACCCTACAGGATTAGAACCTCTATGAAACATAAGAAACATCAATCAATCCAACACAAAAACTTCCATGACAAGTAGATAGAACCCTCCCGGTGAACGAGAGCCCACTATTAAATGTTAGAATCAGGTACAACCTCAAAAGAAAAACAACAACATCCACATTGGAAGGCACATGACCCTAAGAAAAGTTTCATATGCACTATCGATCAATGTGTGGAATGATCCCAACTTAAGGATTCATGTTGCCGGTGTGACGAACATAAATGAATCCCAAGCACAATCAACATCTAACCCTTTAACGACGATAATTGCGTCAGGGTACCAGCTTAAACTGTCAGTGGTCCTAAATACGAAATAACATATTCATTGATAGTAACGTAATATGGAATTGAATAACATCTAAGATAACGTAGTTTGATTATGAAATCATATAAAATCTTGGAAAACTCTAAGAACTATTTATTGAAACCCTACTTTATTGAATCACTACTTGAAGATCAATTTACATTCCTAGTAATAAACCTAACAAAGTATATGTATTTGATAAACCAAAATGTTGTGTTAGATGCTCCCATTGTATCACATAACTATAAACATCTAGATTCCTTGAAATGATTCTATAGAAAAGTTTTTCCTAGAATTAATCTTGTGGAAAAATAAAACAAGATTAATTGATGTATACCTTTGTAGAATTCCTAAGGTTCTTAAATCAATTTTGTAGACAAATAAACAATAATAACTCAATTAAACTTTTGCAGAGATCCTAAAATTCTTAAATCAATTGTGCGGACAATAAAACAATAATAATGATTTGTAACAATTAATAATAACGATTAATAAGGATTAAATTTTTAGACAATAATAACAATAATAACGATTGTAGAGAATAGTGTTTTTCTCTGTTGAATTCATGCTACAGTTAAGGATAGAAAATAATTCTCTGTGTAGTTTTAGTTGAAAACTTATATGCATAAAATCCATGTGTATTAATAGTTAGAATTCAGATAGCAATATAAAATCTTAGTAAATAACAAAACTGTTGCGCTATCTAAGTCTCGGTGTATTAATAAATATAAATCCATGTGCTATATAAATATCGGTGTAATAATAAAAAGGGAAATCAACTTGGAAACCACTGACTCTCGGGACAATCATTGAGCTACAACAGATGACTGTAAAAATAGGTGAAATAAATTCTAGGGACACGACCGCTTGCCAACTCAGGATTTTAATTTTAAAAAATAATGGATCTCTTCATGTTTCCCGCTTGGAAACATTTAAGTTTGAGTTCACTATAAAAACGATGGTTGAAATTTTAATGGCATAAGGGCAGAAGGAGGCGACAACAACAAGGTAATTAATATTTGATGGTTTCAAGGGTAATTCACAATTTTCTCAAGAAGACAGAAGGAGGGAATTACCTTTGCAAAGTTTAACAGTGGTTGTTGCAATGGTTCAAGGGAAAACACAAATACAAAACCCATTGTCAGAGTAAAAACCTATCAAGGGAAATCAAAATATTTCATGAACCACTCTACCTGGGGATTTTATTACAGTTCAGATACAATACCACATGATTGTATTTATTAACTATCAAGACTCAACGTTGCATTCCAGAGTCTCCAATACGATCCATCACCTTTTCATAAGGGCACTTCCTATTTGGTTGTTAAATGCTTAATGGTTATCCGTTTTCAGAAGGACAAAGTCGGTTGCAATGTTGGATGGACTCATCGAAAGGTCAAACTTTTCCTCTAAAATAGCATAATGCTTGTCATACATTGGGGTTCGCTGGAGACCTGATTGAAACTTAAACTCTAGATTTCACCAATTTTTTTTTTTTTTGAAGATAAACATAAGGGAAATCGCAGAAATACAAGACAATTATAAATCCTAGAAATCCAGTAAGAAACATGATTTTGCTGGCAAGTAAGGAATCATTATACAAACTAGGAGAAAACTCCATAAATAAGGAAACATAGTAATAAAAACATAGTCCTCAAGCAGTAAATAAAAACACAGTAATTAGCAAAGAGTGCAAAGCTCTTCGACCCAAATGTAATTACGTGCATAGGAATAATGCAAAGAATGTGCAATTATGATATAAATTTGATTGTATGTCAAGTATGTTACTACATATAGAGGCTACTAAACAAAATTTGACTATCTGCCGAGTCTGTTACTACATCCAAAAGTCTCTCACCAAACTTTGAGATAGAAAGTTTTGTAATTTTAGGATCAAATACAAGGAGAATACTAATCATAAGATACTTGAATTCTTTTTTTGAGCTTATGTTGGCTAACAAAAACATTTCCCCCCAAATCTGACGTCACATAAAACCACTCCCTCGTCCTTCAATGGGGTCGAAGTCACATATCTAAGTTGTCTCATATGTGGATGACTAGGAACATTACAAGGAAGTCACATTAAACCCCAAGTTTTCAATGATAGAGGGAAATTAACAATTATCAAAGTATGAAATGTTGAATAAAAGGCTAATGTAGCCAGGCCATATCTAGAAGAGACAAACTATTTAAGAATCTAATTGAGATAGATCTAGCTGGCAGGACCCATGAAGTCCAAGACATAAAATTGATATTCAACTCGTTTTTTTTAACAAGGCAAGAATTTGATGATCAAGTTGAGATATATAAAATACTATCATTTGAAAATTTATATGGCATTCTTGAATATGGCTTAGATGGCGTGAAAAACTGGCTAGTTCATTATTCAATTAAAAACAAAGATATTGAAGAAGCATTGCACAACCTCTCTATTGACCTAAGGGACTTGGAAAGTTAATTATTCAATAGACAAATCTGGCATGAAATCAACGTGGCATCCATGAGGAGATACATTGAGAAGTGGTTCAGAAAGTCTATCAACAAGATTTCCAATGAAGGGCAAAGGGCGCTTGAGACAGTTCCCATAACCACCGAGGAAATCCATAAAATAACATCAGCGAGCAAATGACAAGGCATGGGATACCATCATAGTAAGTTCATACTGATCACATTCTTCTTTCTTTGTCAATGTCTTCATCCAGTTACTCTACCTCTTTAAATAGAAAGGTTTAACCGAGGACTGACAAATTTGTCTTTCTTCTTGCCAGGCCTTGTTGTCTTCCATCGCCGACTTTCTTCTTTCTACAAGCTTGATTCTTATACATATTTTCTTTATGGTCCACAAGAGCCCCGATCCCAGTCATTATGGAAAACACATTTAAATTTTAGAGAATATGTGTTGAACTATATATTTCTTTACACATTCCAAGAGATCTATTTTGGGAAATAATCTCAACTGTATTTTTTAACCTAGTTTATCTGAATATAAAATATTTGAGGTTGTTGTATGGTGTTTTCCAATGTTTAATATTGTTTTTTTGAATTTTGTATATATATTTTCAAATTGACTCATTTTCCTGTACAACTATTGATAGATGAATTCAACCTCTTTCTACAAGAATTAAAGACACTCTTTGATCCATAGTTAAAAATGCAGGATAATATTTTTCCCCTGCCCAATACTACGATTTAAATGAAAGCTACTCTATTCGCTCCTTACATTTTACATGGAAGAATAATTTTTGATAGAACATAGTTTTGTCGTGCCCACCCTATACTTAAGAAAGAAATGGGTAGGCCCATCCTGCTTTCATTCTTTGGGGCCCTGAAAATAGAGTCAATGAACAACTCTGTTTCAACATTGAAACTTAGGTTTTTACATCATGTTCCTATTTAATATTGTGCATATATTACAACTTCTTATATTTGAGAATATGCTTGCTTATAAAAATGTTACGTCATATATGTTTTTGTCTATTTCTTATGGGTTTGAGAAAAATTTGCGAGCGAAAAACACCCTACAAATTGGAACATGGTTTACATTTGGGCCACAAATAATCTATTAAGATAAATGAATATGAATACTATTCGAATAAATATAAACAAATTCTCTTTAGACTTGTGTTCATTTCTCCCTTTCTTTTCCCTCCTCTATACTAACCCATTTTCCCCTTGTCTTATTCCCCTCTATTATCCCTTTATGGCTATATAATTATAAGCATTTATATGATCGTGGGTTCCTAGGTTGGAGGATTGGCAGATTCTCATCTCCATCTATATCTTCACACCATGAGCCTCACAGACCAACATCCCTTTCAATACTTAGCCAATTATCTGACCACAAGGTCTCGGGTTAGCTCTTCTCCATATATATCGTCACATATTGAGCCCAACCAACCACCATCCCTTTCAATACTTAGCTGATGATCTGACTACAGGGTCCCGGGTTAGCACTATCAAACTCTTATGCCCCGTGTTCCATCATATACATCTTACACCCAAAACTTTTGTGACATACAATTTGAACCCATACTCCTGCAACTCGCAAACTTCACTATACCCCGGTTCACAAAAGTTTCAAACCACTTATCGCTCCCTTCCATCCTTGCCACATCCATTCCCTTCCCAATGCGCATTCATTATTCTTTTACTAGTACAACTCACTACACAGGTTCAAAAATATTGGAATTAATAAACAAACAGTAGATGTTGTTGTGTGAGATACTTACCCCTTTTTCCCTTTTTTTCTTCCCCTCCATTATCCCTTTCTGGTTCTATACTTAGTCTCCTTTCTATGATCGCAAGTTCCTGGGTTGGCGGAATGACATATCCTCATATCCATTTATATCCTCACATCACAATTCCGACTGACAATCGTTCCTTTCCATATTTAGCCAATTTTACGGTTGTTGTTTCCTAGGTTGGCACTATCGAACTCTCATGTTTCTTGTTCCATGATATACATCCTACAACCAGAACTTCTATGATCTACAATTCCACCCCAGACTCCTCGAACTCATAAGGTTCAATATATCCAGGTTCACAAAATTTTCAAAGCATCTATCTCTCCCTTCCATCCCCACCACCTTCGTGCCCTTCCCAATGCACATTAATTATTCTGTTACTAGTGGTAACTGAACACAATGGTATGAAAAAATTGGCATTAATAATAAAAAACCTCGAGGAAATCTCCCATTAGTGTGCATTAAACCACCATTTACAGGAGTCCAATCGACCGTCATTCTTTTCCATACTTAGCCAATTTTATGGTCGTCGGTTCCTGGGTTGGTGCTATTGAACCGTCATTCCCCGTGTTCTATGATATACATCTTTCACCCAAACATTCTATGATCTACAATTCCACCCTGGGCTCCTCCAACTTGCAAGCTTCACTCTACCCAGGTTCACAAAAAGTTTCAAAGAATTTATCGCTCCCTTCCATCCCCGCCACCTTGATGCCCTTCCCAATGGACATTAATTATGATTTGATTAGTGACAACTCACCACACAGGTTCAAAAATATTGGCATGAATAAGCAAAAACCTCAAGGACATCTCCCATTAAAACACATTAAACCGCGATTTACACGAGATTATATTATCAGATATCTTCTTCACATGTTACATTTCATATTAATTTATGGGAATATTCCATTTCATATTAATTACTTTATTCCTTCCATGTATTTATGGGTAGATTCTTTTACAATAATTGTAAATTAAGATATAATTTATATCTTAAATTAGTATTCAATGAAATTTCAATATAGGTTTTAATATTTAATTTTTTTTTATCATTTGATTTCTAAAAAACAATTGAACATAACTTTTGAATATTTAATTTTTTTCTTTAATTCTCATTTAATTTTACATATTTCAATTTTCATATGCTTATTGTTAAAGATCTATTCTAATTTCCCTTTACTTACCATATTGTTAATATATGATTTTTTAACAATATTCCTCATCTCTCCCCATCTTCCAATAATCATTATCATCAATAATTATAAGGTGCCAAATATCATCTCGATTTCCAAATCTACTTGGAAGGGACTAAGCTTTCATGTAGCACCCCAGTCGCCTGAAATTACCAATATCACAATCTACAAAATCGACCTCCCTATTATCAAATCAACGAAGACGAATATTATGACAAGAAAATGGTGATTTTGCAACAATGGGACTTGTTTGAGACCAATTTCCGCTTACGAAAATTGCCCTCCACTTTTCTATTTTCCCACTCTCTTTTATCCCCTTCTTTACCCTCTTCTATACTTAACTGAATTCCCCTTTATTTTTCCCCTATACTTTCTCTTTCTAGTTACTTAGTCATTTTTCCGAAAATGTCTAATTGTGCAGGTTGGCAAACTCACGAGTTAAAATTTCTACTCATGCTTTTATATTACGACTTCGACTGACCGCTTCCCCATTCCATACATAGCCACTTTTTCGATCAAAGATTCCAAGGAAAACGGGCTCTAGATTGAACTTCCATTGTTTTGTGACCTAAAAACAACACCCGAACCTCCATGATATACAAATTGACTACCAAACTCCCACATCATCCCCTCTTCCGTATTACACATTTTTCACTCAAAATTTTCGAGCCATACAATTTGACCGTCCAGGCCTCACGTCTCTTAGGGAACCCTTGTCAGCCTATTTTGGATCCTCGGGTTGGCAAGTTCACAAAATCTACAATTCCTAGTCACTATTTCCTGTGCCCTCCACCTTCGTACTTCTTTCCAAATATGCAACAAATAAGGTTTAATGAAAAAATTTCATCATGAAAAAACTATAAATATTGTCATTAATAAGCAAAAGGCTCAACGAGACAATCAAATTGACTATCCCTACACAGCTTGTCTAGAAACATGCAAAAAATATCTTGCGAAGTAATGGGATATCTATTACAAATTTCAATATATTACCGAAAATGAGTTCGACCTACCGTTTCCCTATTCCATACTTGGCCACTTTTTTTATTGTAGGTTCCCGAATAGGCGGGCTCAAGATTGCATTTCCAATTTTCAAGGACTTGCAAACAATACCCAGAGTTCTACAATATATAAATTGATCGTTGGACTGCCCCATCATGTTGTCTTCTGTGTTACGAGTTTTTCACTCAAAACTTCTGAGACATACGATTTGACCATCGGGCCCTCACCATTGTTGGTTATACATTGTAACCCTATTTTGAAACCCGATCGACTGCTTTCGATAATTATCCATTCCTTAATTGTTGTTCCTCGCCCTCGCCACCTTCATACTTATTTCTAAATATGCAATTAGTAATCTTTAGTGCTAACAGGTTGTCATGCAAGAAACGTGAAGATTTCCATTAATCAACGAAAGGCTCGAGGAGATAACCTAAACTTCCATGATATGCAAATTGATTGTCGGACTCCCACATCATCCCCTCTTTCGTGTTACACATTTTTCACTCAAAATTTCTGAGACATACAATTTGATCATCGGGGCATCACAATGCCTGGGCAACCCTTGTGACCCTAGTTTGAGGCTCATCCGACTTCTTTCCATACTTTCCCATTTCATGGAAACTTTCACAGATCCTTGGGTTGGCGAGTTTAGGAAATATCCAATTCCTAGTCACTATTTCTTCTTCCCACCACCTTCGCACTTCTAGCCAAGTATGCAACAACTAATGTTTAGTGCTAATAGTTCATCATGAAACAATTGTAAAGATCATCATTGATAAGAAAAAGGATCGATGAAGGAGTCACAGTAACTATTGCTACACAACTTGTCTAGAAACATGCATAAAGGATATTTTCAATCAGAAAGGATCTTTCCAGGTAATGGGATATCTATTACAAATTTCAATATATTAGCGAAAATGATTCCAACCTACCATTTCTCTATTCAACACTTAGCAACTTTTTCGATTGCGGGTTTCTGGACAAGAGGGCTCACGATTGTGCTTCCAATGTTTCGTGACCTGCAAATAGTACTAGGATTTTTGTGATATACAAATTGATCACTCGACTGCCCCATCATGCCCTCTTCTATGATATGTGTTTTTCACTCAAAACTTTCGAGACATACAATTTGACCGTCAGGCCCTCACCTCTCCTACTCATGCCTTGTAACCCTATTTTGAAGCCCAGCTAACTGCTTTCGATACTTATCCATTCCTTGATTTCCATTCCTCATCCCTGCCACCTTCATACTTATTTCTAAATATGCAATTAGTAAGAATTAATTCTAACAGTTCATCATGTAGGAACCGTAAAGATTGGCATTAATGAGCGAAACGCTCGAGGATATTTCTCATTAATATGTATTAAACCAAGATTTGTGGAGGATTATATTATCCCTTCCGATTCTTCATCTCAAACAAAATGGAATGTATATCGTGGGTCGTCGGGTTGGCGGGTTCACCAAATCACCAATACTTAATTGATCTTCATCATACCCACCACCTTTGCACTTCTAAGTATGCAATTACTAATCTTTAATGCTAAGAGCTCATCATGCAATAGTCGTCGAGATTATCATTAATGAGTGAAAGGCTCAAGGAGTTCTCCCATTCACACTCATTGGATCAAGATTTGTGGAGGGTTATATTATCCCTTCCAACTGTTCATTTCAAACATCGTCTACAGCACAGAGATGTTATCGTAAACTTATGGAAGAAACTAGAAATACAGTGAACATCTTTGGGTGTGAAGACCAGAACTTCCAGTGGTCCAGGGAATACTCTTGCTATTCATCCCTTTCTGCCCAGAGCGAAGTAATTTGGACCTCTAAAATTTCTCATCTAGGCTACATCCATGAAGTTTTTGAATGTAAGGAGGTGGTCTCTTGGTGCGCTAAAAAATATATTTCAATCCAAAGAATTATTCCACTGTGGGACCACTCTCCTCTTTCTTTGTCACCTCAGGTGATCCAAAATATGTTAAGATTCTTGGAGCCAACATTGACCTTCAGAGAACAAGACTGAAATAAGTTCCTAAAAAATAATGATAATGGGTCGGACCTCTTACCCAAGTTCTTAGAAGACCCGAAAATAGTTCCTGAAGATATCACAAACTTACAGGTTAGTTCTTTTAGATATCCATTCCGGGAAATTACCAAGCTATTTACAACAATTGTTGCATGAAATTGGAAGTAGTCAACACTCCCCATGTGTATCGTGACAAGGGACTAATCACCGCTTGTGGATCCTTGAAATCTGGCCATGGCGAGTTTCCCAATAACCCGTGGGTTTTCGTGTAATGATAGTTGTACTACCAACAAATGGTATCAGAGCTAGAGGTCAAGAGTTTGATACACACTTGGCTCACGTTGAGGGGGAGATTGTTGCATGAAATTGAAATTAGTTATCTCTCCCCACGCGTATCATGAAAAGGGACTAATCGTCTCTCATGGATCCTTGAAACTGGTGGTGGTGAGTTTACCAATCACCTACGGGTTTTGGTGTAATGGAATTTGTACTACCAACAAGAATAACGGGATAGGAATCCAAAAAAAGAATTTCTCGCATCGTTCTTTATATTTTGTATTTCACAGACAATGAACAATCCATTTTTGATAGGGGGAAGATAATTTCCATTGAAATCTATTCCCAATTGTCATGACTCAAAGAAGAGAAGAAATTTTATATGTCATCTGACTTGGTTTTCGTGATAGCACATTGTTGTCTGTTTCAAAAAATGTCTCTTTCCAAGAAAGTAAACTATGGATTCAACCCAGTAACCTTCTGGTACTAGGCCTTATGGAGGCACAAGGCCTACCATTGTTTTTATGAGGTTTTTAATAACTTTGTCTTGGTTTTCAAAGATTTATTGTTAGGAAAGGATGCTCCCCAGATGTTTGACCAGGAAACCAGATTTTTGGACAAGAAGGGGACACTTGAACAAATGGAAAATTGCAGTCTAATAATGATATTTGGCTCCAAGGAAAATCCTTCTTTCCTTCCATGTCACATCACGGACAAGATTTTTGTTACAAAAATAGAAAGGAAATACAACTACTGGTTGCATTTTTGCCTTGAGAAGAGAAAAAATCAGTTCATTCCTCAGCCTTTGAAATTCAGGGACTTCGTGTTCAGGAATGTAAACAAGATTGACAAATTTGCAGGACATTTCAACAACTTGAACCTAATATATGTTAAAAGGCTAAGAGGGTTCGACCCTAATGGGATTTTTCTAGAACATTTATTAGCAGTTGGCTTTAGAAGCTCTTTTATCCATACATGCCTGAACAAAGATAGAGACAATGACGACAACACTACTGCTCCTCATGATGGAGGCATAGAGACATTGCAAAGCACAACTAAATTGTACAAACAAAAGGAAAAGGCCCTGGTGAGAAGAGTGTCCAATCCCCAGTCGCAGAACATCATGGAGCATCTCTCCAACAAACCACCCTAGTAAGAAAGAAACCCATATTTCTTCAAATAGAGGAGGAGATAAGAACCCTCATCACGGTAAAATTGATAATTCTCACAAGCTTCCCATGAGGAAGAAGAGAAAAAACGTTGTAGGGCAAGCATAAGAGCCCAGAACTAAAAGTGAGGACATGGAACTTGAGACTGATCTGGAAAACATATTCCACAACATTGATCAATGCGTAGACACGATCCACCATAGTTCCATAATGTAAATACTTAAGACCAACATTTTTGACGAAGACGAGCCTTCGTATTCGAGAGTGTTGTTTTTGACAACCAATATAAAAATTTAATTATTGAAAAGAGAGATGTAATAAATAAGAAATGGAAATATCCTTCAAAGATTAACCTTAGGAACATGCAACCATCCCAAATCTCCTGACTTCACTGAGAAACCAAATATTCTCTTAATGATTCCATTGGAGGCATTTAAGTGGAGAATTTCAGACTGAACGACTGAATCAAGGAATTGGAGCAAGCTTTGATTCCTATCCCATTTCTTGCCAGTCCTTTAATAAAAACCATGCCTTCAACCCCTGCAGGCAAGTTAAAAGAATCCTCCAGCCTCCTCACATCATGTAGAGGCTATGTGGAGAAGAATATAAAGAAATGAATGGAGCTAATTACTCAAGCCTGGGAAACATAAAAAAATATAGCTTCCCTTGGAACGAGGGCACATGCTTTGCATGAACATTTGTAAGTGGGTTTAAAAAATGAAGAACGTTTCTATCTAGAGACAGTCATCCATTTTGGAAACCATGTCACCAACATGTCATATCTAAGAAGAATAAAATAAGATCTCTCCTCCCCAAACCGGATCAAACAATTAAAATAATGTTGGAAAGAGAAAGTTAAGAACCTACATCTCATTGTCGAATCATGTGAACAAGCCATATTAGAGAAAGAAGAATTATTAAGAAAGTTGACCAAAATAGACTTAGTTGGAAGTATCAACGAGGTCCAAGATCCCAACTTAATACTCAAGTCCTTGTCCTTAACCAAGCAATCCTTCGATGAAAAAGTTGATAGTTTAAAGGGGTTGTCTTTAAAAAAGTTTTACAACATTCTTGAATAGGGTCAATATGACATGGACAACTGGCTAGTGGACTATTCGGCACACAATGAAGAAATTGAATAGGCTCTACGTAATATTTCTATTAATCTAAGAGAATTAGAAAACAAGATTTTCAACAAAAAAGTTTAGGATGAGATCAACGTGGCCCCCATGAGAAGATACATTGAAGAATGGCTCCAAAGGGAAATCAACAATCTCACTGAGTAACATACGAAAATTTGTGGAGTTGTAACTCCACAAATTGTCTATTTTTATTTGTGGAGTTGTAACTCTATTCAGTTGTTGTTGATAAACCCAAGTATTGTAGTCCATAATAAAAAGAAAATTGTTCATACATATTGTGTTCTTTGTTTTCTTTGTGGTGATAGATTATTGATTATATATGTTGTTGTTATCTGTTGCTAATATATGTTCACACAGAATTGGTTATAAATGTCAGTCATAAGTGATGAGTAAATTGCGATTGTCAACTAAGGAGTTTTGTGAATGAAATTTGAAAAAGAACCCTACACTGATTCATCCGCCCTCTCAGTGTGGAAGGTGCGAATTAATTTTATTATGTCAAAATTGGATTTTATTGTAAATTGGCTAGGTTGGCCTTAATTATGACCTAAAATTAATTAAGGGTAAAACTTTTGTATAAATAAACATAAAGTACATTCATTTTTACTTAACAACTCCTCACACAAGAGGAGAGGTCTGAAATGTGTGCCCTAGTAAGGGCTATTGTCTGAAATAGTGAGACACACTTGGATTAATCTTGGAAGATTTTATGGTGATCTTGCATGGTATTTTCATGATT
The DNA here is from genome assembly GCA_009831015.1 of Picea engelmannii. NCBI lineage: Eukaryota > Viridiplantae > Streptophyta > Pinopsida > Pinales > Pinaceae > Picea > Picea engelmannii. Next base: position 5,421 of record ML795737.1, on the reverse strand, counting down.
AGTCTTTGTGAAAGTAAGTAAAATATGCATTTTTTTCATCTATTGAACGGTTTATGTATGGTTTTGTTTTCTCATACAAGATTATGAAATTTCATGGTATACTTAATGCTTGAAGTAAGGAACTTAAATTGCTACTTTCTTACTTTCTATTTTCCAATATTTTCATTGAATTGATATAGTGATTAGTGAAACCCTAGAGCTCTAAATTGATAGAACTCTAATGTTTTGACCTAGATATCTTTGTCCAAGATTTATCCCATAAGAAGCCTAAGGAGAACAAGGTGTTAGGGAATAGAATTGCGTACACCCTAGTATCTTTTTTCTTGAGGTAAACACATAGGGGGACATAAGTTACTACTTCTCCTATGCATTCTCCCTCTTAGAATTTTGTGCATTATCAAAATTGAATTGTATCCTTTGAATAAGCCATCCAATTGACTCCATAATCTCTATAAGGCACTAGTTATTTCCTCTCTCTTTTTTAAGGATTGATTAAACAATCAAACACTCTTCTCCTAACCTTTTACTAACTATTTCTAACCCTATTTTATCCTAGATCACTAGCTTATTTGATTTTGTTATAAATTATTTCTATAACCATCTAAATGCATCATATTTTCTGCATAATTGACTTTGAATTATGACTAAACACATCATAATTTTCTTGCTAAATTGGATTATCATTCTGCTTAGTAAATGTTATCTTTTTACTGTCGTTTCAAGAAATTCTAATGAGTATTTGTTGCAGTTGTTACATTTTATCAATTTCTATAGTAAACATATTAACTGTTGCAATTTCATATCATTTGACACTTATTTTCACCTTCTATTGTCTACTGAGGTATTATCATTATATTTTTACTTGGAATTATTGTATATGCATGTTATATTGTATTGTTCCAGGTAGGTACATCAAGCACTCCATTAACCTCTTTTTTTAGAGATGGATTTAGTGACTTTTCTAACCAGTGAGAGGGGGTTATATATCTTGAACATAACCCTAATTTTCCATCCCTTTAGGTTACCGAGGACACATCCCCTGGGGTAGACCTTGCCTATCCCTAAAAAGTGGGGATTTCCTGTTAAGGTGACAGTGATAGGATATTTGGTTTGTTATGCCAATATCCCTTACTTTCCTTTGGCTTTGGGAAAATACAAATTGTGTGATAACATTTTTTGCACCATTGTAGAGGAACATCGAGTCAAGTTTCCTCGAACGAAACATTTTCTGTAAGCCTTTATCCAAATCCTTTACTTCACAAATATTACATGGCGACTCCATTGAGGGTGATTCCCTATTTTCCCTTTGATGATCCCTAGAAGGATTGTCTGGCGACTCCACTAATGACAAATCCAACCATGGCTTCTCAATGGGACCCATGTAATTTTAAACCCTTAGATATTAGTGAAATTCTAGGTTACCCTTGACAAATGCCTCCGAGGTATGAAAAATGGCTCCTGATATTCACTGGTAGTGATGAGGAAAATGTTGAAGACCATATAAGTGACTTTTGGTCCTTCTTTCAACTCCACCCTATTAGTGACAATGATGAAGACCTAGAAATGAAACTTTTCTCTGCTACTCTTCATGACGATGCTAGAAGATGGTATGATGGCCTCCCTAATGCCAGTATTACATATATGGATCAACTAGAGGAAGTCTTACTCAAAATATGGAATGTCAAACAGGATCCAGAAATGTAACTATAAAGGATTATGCATATAAATAAGGCTGAGAACAACATTAATAACTTTGATGCCAAGTTTAAGAGGATGTCGGAAAAAATCCATAGAAGCCATCATACTATTTATGAGTTCCTCCATGTCATATATTTAAATGCATTCTCAAGCCGATCAAATTTTTTTCTCGATAAAATGAGGTCAAGGACAATCCAAGAATATTATGACATGGCTACATAATCGAAGACGATATCTCATCATCCAAGGTAGAACATTTCTTTGTTCCACAAGTCAAGATTGATGACCCCAAAGATACCTCAGAAACTCTCATTCTGGAAAGAATAACATCCCTTGAGATATTTGAAAGGCGGGAACAAGACATTGACCCACAAGAGGCTGAGGAGAGGGAACATGATGAAGGTTACCAATCCCACGATGAAGTGAAATAATTTACTCATAATTCCTTCAAATAAGACCTCATTGAAGGAAAAGAAACTGAAGAGCATGATATATTAATATGTGCATCTCCCTCTAATGAAGCCATCCAAGGTCCTATTCCTCCTACACAAAATGAAGAGAATGATGTTAATCATTTTCCTTTTCAGGTTTTTGAAGATGCCTTGTTTCATGATTTGGAGGGTGAATAAGTGTTAGAGGATCCATTGGATGTATTGAATCCTTCATGTTATGATAAAAGTACTGATATAATTGATAATATTGATGAGTTCATACATGTTGGAAGACATAAATGGGATTTTATTGGTTCTGATGAGGATCCCATTTATAATATGGAGGGTCATTTCAATTTTCTTCCTTTACAACAATCATATGATGCTCCTAATAATTTTGACATCTGGTAACAAGATGATGATATAATTACAGATGTTTTCCAAGAACCCAAGGGTGACCTAGTTCTATGTTCTTCTGATGATTTTTGGTCATACCGTGAGGATTTTGATGAGCATTCCTTTGAGAACTTGGATTTATTCTATTAAGAATATTATCAACCACAGTTGTCCTCGGTCTTGATCAAGGTATGGACGTTGCTTTCCTAAAGCAGGATACTTCTCACAACGTTTCTCGACTCCCTTAGATTAATTTATCTCGTTATGTCACTAAGGATGCAATTGGAAAACATGTCCCTTTTCCCAATTTTTCTTTAAGGCAGAGCCTTATTTTAAAATGTAAGGGTAGGTTGGATACCTTAAGAGGAATTTTGTTATCTCAGTATTTCATGTTTCTCTTAAAAATATTCCAGTCATCCTCTAGGTTCTTGCTAGTCCCTTCCTAGACCTCAGGATGTGATGATGTCCAAGGTAGCCAACCTTCAGACTCTTTGAATCGGTATTTTTATCCTTTGATTTTTCACGATCCCTTTCTAAGATGGTTTTATCACATTAAAAACCCAATTTGTCTATTTTTTACGATCCCGACAAGCTCACTGGATGTAACATACAAAAATTAAATAGACAAATAAAAATGACTACCTGCCCGTGCCACCTTGCAGGGTTAGGATCTCTAGGACACATAGAAAACATCAATGAGTCCAATACAACAAATTCCATGATAAGTAGCTAAAACCCTCCCAATGAACCACTATTAAACGTTACAATCAGGTACAACCTCAAAATCAAAACAAAAACATCCACATCAGAAGGCGCATTACCCTAATATAGGTTTCATATGTTATATCGATCAACATGTGCAATGATCCCAACTTAAGGATTCATGTTGCCGATGTGATGAGCGCACAAGAATCCCAAGCGCAATTGACCAAAAACCCTTTAACGACGACCATTGTGTTAGGGTACCAACTTAAATTGTTAGTTGTCCTAAATACTAAATAACATGATCATTGATAGTAATGTAATATGGAATTGAATAACATCTAATATAATGTAGTTTCATTATGAAATCTTATAAAATCTTGGAAAACTCCAAGACCTATTTATATTGAAACCCTACTTTACTGAGTCACTACTTGAAGGTCAATTTACATTCCTAGTACTAAACCTAACAAAGTATATGTCCTTGATAAACCACAATGTTGTGTTAGATGATGCCATTGTATCACATAACTATAAACATCTAGATTCCTTGAAATGATTCTATAGAAATTTTTTTCCTAGAATTAATCTTGTGGACAAATAAAACAACATTAACTGATGTATACCTTTGTAGAATTCTTGACGTTCTTAAATCAATTTTGTAGGCAAATAAACAATAATAACTCAAATAAAAAATTTCAGTGATCCTAATATTATTAAATCAATTGTGCACACAATAAAACAATAATAACTATTTGTAACGATTAATAATGATTAATTTTTTACACAATAATAACAATAATAATGAATGTAAAGAATATATTTTTTTTGGGTTGAAGTCGCGCTACAATTATGGATAGTAAATAATTCTCTATGTAGTTTTAGTTGGAAACTTAGATGCATAAAATCCATGTGTATTAATAGTTAGAATTCAGATAGAAATACAAAATATGTGTAGTAAATAATAAAATCCTTGCACTGTCTAAGTATTGGTGTAGTAATCAATATAAATGCCCGTGCTATCTAAATCTTGGTGTAGTAATAAAAAGGGAAATCAACCTGGAAACCACTCACTTCCGGGACAATTGCTGAGCTGCAATGGATGACTGTAAAAATGGGTGAAATAAATTCCAGAAATGCAACCTCTTGCCAACTCAGTATTTTAATTTTAAAAAATAATTAGTCTCTTCTGGAAACCTTGAAGGTTGATTTGACTGTAAAAAAAATGGCTGGACTCTAATGGCATAAGGGTGGAAGGAGGCAAAAACAACAAGGTAATTAATATTTCATGGTTTCAAGGGTAATTCGCAGTTTTCTCCAGCGGACAGAAGGAGGGTATTACCTTTTCAAAGTTAACAGTGCTTGTTGCAATGGTTCAAGGGAAAACACAAATACAAAACCCATTGTCAGAGTAAAAGCCTATCAAGGGAAATCAAAATCTTTCACGAACCACTCAACCTGGGGATTTTATTAAAATTTGTATAGGATAGCACATGATTGTATTTCTTAATTATCAATACTCAAAGATGAATTCCAGAGTCTCTAATACCATCCATCGCCTTTTCAGAAGGGTACTTCATATTTAGTTGTTAAATGCTTAATGGTTATCCATTTTCAGAAGGTCAAAGTTGGTTGCAACGTTGGATGGCCTCATCAAAAGAACATAACGCCTATCACGCATTTGGGTTCACTAGATACCTGATCGAAAATTAAACTCTAGATTTCACCAAGTTTTTTTTTTTTAAAGATAAACATGAGGCAAATCGTAGAAATATAAAACAATAAAAAATTGAAGAAATCCAGTAAGAAACATGATTTTCGCTGGCAAGTAAGAAAGCGTTATACATACCAGTAAAAAATGTTGTAAATAAGGAAACACAGTAACTGAAACACAATCCTCAAACAGTAAATAAAAACACAGTAATTAACAACGATGTCATCACGCAGTAAAGAAAAATACAGTAATAAAATGCATATCCGATTCGTAGAGTAGATAAAACGTTGGGTGAGATGGGGAGACATCCCTAAAATCATTGTGTGGAAGTGTGAGTTGCAGAGAATAAATCACAATAATCAGAGAGGATAACGAGGGAATAAAATCCCATGAGAGAAATCCTTGTTGGGCAGAGAAATGATCCTACACTTATGATTGATGCACAGGAAAGCAGGGCATTTGAATCTAAATACTTAACAC
>ML795736.1:408995-436495 GCA_009831015.1 Picea engelmannii | reverse complement strand
TCATCAAGTCTAGGTGTGTCACATATCTAGGTTTGTTTATAATAACCAAAACTTGGAAGAAGTCCCTTCATATAAGTATCTTGGAATTGACTTCTATCATAAGCTAAACTAGAATTGTAGTCTTGAAAGAAGGACTAGTGAAGGTTGGAAAGCTTTTTTGGGTCTTGAAAATAAATCTAAAGAAGATGAGTTTTGGTTCTTGAAAAAGAAGAAAAAAGAGTTTATATTTGGCACGCTTGTTATCCTGGTGATTTTGTATGGTTGTGAAGTATGAGGTTGTAGTATATCCAGGGAGACTTGCAAAAAGATTGAGCAAATCCAAAAGTGTTTTATAATAAACAATTTCATAATGAAAGGCAATACACCCTACCTTATCCTTCTTTTAGAGGTTGGTCTCCCACTCGCAAAGAGTAAGGTTGTGATAAGGTACTTATTGTACAAGTTAGCTAGCATGAAGAAAAATAGGTTTCATATCACAACTTCAAATATTAGTAAAAAAACATTGAAGGCTAAAGTGAGGATGGACTAGAGATGTTACATTTTGTCTCCACTATTGTTGGGTGGTAAAAAAGGACGCTCTTCAGAATATTGACACCATCAATAGTATGATCACAACTAACATTAACAAAGAAAATTGTGGTGCTAGAAGGAGATTAAGAATAATAAAAAGTTAATCTACTACAAATAGGTCATTAACCCTAAGTTAGAAGATCAAGTTATCTCTCCATTGTTGCTAGTGTCAAGAAGAAAATAAATATTGCAAAAATAAGAACAAACTCCCTTGAGCTTCATCGTGAAACTAGGAGGTGGACAAGATCTAAAAAAACCCGAGAAGAATTTTTTTGTAAAGTTTACAATTCTAACAAAGTAGAAGATTAAAATCATTTTCTCTTAGACTACACAACCTGCATCAAGATTAGGTCTCATTTTCAAAACATTTATCATACAACTGATATTCATAATGTGTTAACCCATGAAAATGAAAGTGAACCCGATAATTTTATTTTCAAGCTATTTGATCTTAGAAGGAACATAATAAAACAAAATAATTAGTTTTGCTTGGTTAAGCTTTGATAAACCAATGTTGGTCTTGAAACTACCCAGTCACCCATGTGCGTTGTTGGGGTAGCGGGAACTTCAAGGATTCTTGGTTATAATTCCTTGTCTCAATGGCATCCTTTGCCTTGGCACATGGCCACAATTTATCTCATGGGTTCATGGCAATCAATACCCATTGTCTCGCTACAACATCCCTGCAATTCACTTATCCCACACCTAGGATCTCAATCAACATCTTCCCACGGAAGAATGACAGAATCCCCTTTGCATAACAAAAATACATGCATTATATTTGCATGTTAATAATGCACCACGTGGATTCCTAAGAATCTCATGTATCACACTTGGAAACCCATCCCAAGGCTCCAAATACTTAGGATAATATAAAGTGTATACAACTTTGTCTTAGGAATAAAATATTAATATTTTGGCTTTGGCCCCTTTTAATCCCCCTAAGTCCCCTTTCATTCCTCTCTTGTGGAATCATAGCCTCCCATGTTCTTGTCCTTCCTCATCTGCAGTCGATGATGTATTTTATTAATAATAATTTTGATGTATAACGTTTACATTTATTGGCCCTTAGTCATATTGCTCAACTTACAACCTAAATCACATATGTATATTACATCACATTTTTGGGGATCAAAACCGGGGTGTTATGGGTCTCAATGGACTAACCTATGTTTTATATTTATTTTTTACATTACAAATCTCAACTTTTATTTCATTTTAGCTTATTGGTGTTACGAATGTTACGATGCACATTTCATCCATACTGGGTTGTAGAGTGCACCTCGTTAAAGAATCAAAAGCCTCTTAATGAGATGGAGATGGTTTATAAGGCATCTCTCATTGAAAGCATTTTGCTATATAATGCCAAATAAAACTATTCACTAGCTAAAATTATATGTACTTTTGTTTAAAAATATTTACGATAAACAAACACACACAAAATTATATATAATTTTGTGAAAGAACATTTATGAGAAACAAAGAAACATAGACGTAAACTTTTTGGTGCTTAAAATATCAAAATTAAGATGGATCTACGTTTGTGATTATTATTTTAGTTGTTATTATTATTATGGTTGGCCTTTTTTTAATTTTTCCCTTTTTACATTACAAACCTCAACTTTTATTTCATTTTTAGTTTATCAATGTTATAAACGTTATGGTACACATCTCATCCATATTGAGTTGACAATGTGCTTCATTTCTCTCTAGGTAATAAAGACTCAAAAACCTCTTAATAATATGGAGATGATTAAAAGGCATTATCCATCAATATATATATATATATATGGAAGTTAGCTTTGGGGTCCAAATCTCTAAAGTTGATATGATAACATCTTTCCTAACTCTAGTATGAACATTTTTGACAATTTTGGTGTTACGCTTTGTGAGTTGTCTTTGTCTTATGGTTGCTCTCTATGAGATGTTACAAGTAGTTGCCTTGTTTTAGTGGCATATACTTATGTCGAGATTTCACTCTACGTTAATACTATTCTTCTTGATCGCAAGGATATTAGTGCCCTCTCATCATAGCCAAATCTACAAAACTTTATTTTGCTAAGATATAATTTAAAGAAGGAGGGAACTTGCATTCTCTACAAGGAGCATAAAAATCACATTGACCATATTTTTCAAGCATGTAAATAAACACAAACACTATGGCATGGAGGCCTTGAAGTGTTCAACATAAAGTAATAAATTACATAAGCACTCCAAGAAAACTTGCATTGTAGTGATTTTGATTGTTCTGTAATTGTATCTAATCAATATTTGGGACAACAACTTCCATCTAATAAGTCTCTTACATTAATTACAGAAAATTGTGAAGCAACTTAGTCACTCTCTTTTTACAATGTTAATATTTGCATTAATATGTTGAGTAATGATAGAATAAAAACCAAACCACCATGTCTAATAGAGAACATGAAATTAGAAAGCTATGCAAGAAATATGGTAGAAGAACTCAATTTTTGTTTTTACTAACCTACATCACAAAAATGCCCTTGTAACCTAGTTTTGGTTGTGTTACGCCTTATACTGAATGAGGTTCCATGTTGTGATTTTCATCACATTGATGGAGATTTGATGTTGGTTCCTTGGAGCTTTTGGATTGGCATGTGGAAGATACACCCTCATTAAGCTTCTCGTCCTTGGTATTGCAGATATTTGGTCTAGGGGAGTCTCACTTCTCCTTGGTTTGATGATAGTGGTTATTGATTTGGTGGTTTCATCACATGTGCTTTCCTTGTTGATTCCCCCCTTGTTGCATATTTGATGGTTGTGGAGCATGATATCTCATTTTGGTGTTGTTAATATGCTTGATGGTTTTAGGCCCCTGAGGGGTTAGAAAATGGTGTTATGAGGTAGATGTTTCATGACACTGTTGGAGTCCCTAATGACTTTTGCATGGTGATATGGTATTATTGGTCTCACTAGGGAGAGATGTTCTACTTGGCCCTCTTGTATTAGATATGTGGGCGGGAGATACTTGATGATTGGATGGGTTATCAATTCTATTTCCCCCTTCTCTTGTGGTGTTGATGTGGTTAGATGATGGATGTGTTGTGGTTGAGCATTTTACTATGGTGGATCTTCTATTTTGTCATTGTGTTGTTATCATGGTGGTATTTGCTAGGAGATACATATCATTTCCATGGTACAACACTTTTTGGAGCACACCCCCCCTCATTGGCACACATGTTCATGTTGGTTTAATTTTTTGGTGATTATTAAGAGGTTGGACTATGGTTTTATTTCAGCATTAACCTTTGTGCATACATGTTGAGGTTGATTTAACCATTTAATGGTTAAATTAATCTATTTTATTACCTTAGAGGTTAATAGCTTGAGCACGCTACTTCACTTGGAAATTGTTCAAACTTGAAGGGGTTATTTGAATCTTTTTGATGGAGAAATCCTCTCTTGAGCACGGATTCCAAGGATTACGTGGTTATTTCATGATTATTTGTTGTTGGAGAGGTTGTCATGTTCTCCTATGGCACAGTTTCTCTTGTGCACATGGTTTGGTGGAAATAAGTTGATGGTATTAGAAACAACACATGGTTTTGGCATGGACATTGATGAGTTCTAACCACCTTAGCACTTCCTCCTAGGGTGCACTTCACATGGAGATATTTTATTACTTTTTGGGTGGTTGAGGTAGTTACATGGCACACTTTTCTAGGGCACACCTCTCATATTTGCTCTCTCATCTTTATTGCATGGATGTTTTAGCTACACTTTTCATGTTTTGACCTTCGTTAGAGAGCACCCTCACCTCTTTGACTTGGAACATGTATTGTTTTATATGAGGCAGTTATGGAGGCTTTTATTGGGAGGTGTGTGGCATACTTGGAGGGCCACATGTGCCGCACGTTGCATGCATTTACTTTTCTATATTGTTATATTTGGGCATATCCTTGGAGGGGAAACATGTGGAAACACTTCTTGATATTCTTGGAGGTGTATATTTTATTATTTATTGAGTTTTTGACATGGTAAAAACCTTAATTCACTCTTATCTCCTTGGATTTGTCTTGTTGGAGATTGTCCATTTGCTATTTTGGGGTTTGGCTACTTCATTTCTTTTAGATCACTCCATCTACTTTGTAGCTTGTACATCCTCCCAAGTTGAAGATTATTTTTCTATATTATGCATGCATCCATTCTTGGAGGGTGAATTATGTGTGGACCCATTTTGCATTTGACTTGGTATAATACCTATTTCTGGATGGTGCATCCTCTCTTATAGTTTTTGTTGCATATTGCTTCCTATTTTGTTATGAGGGCGACCTATCTTGAAGAGGCTAACATCCACATACCTTGACATTGTCAACCATGGATCTAACTACTCCAATATTTTACAATTGTTTGACTTGTCATGGAGTTAGTTAGGGGGATAATTTATTTTATTGTAAGAGAGACAACTCACTCGATACAAAGAGGAGTCTCTCCATTTCATGGGTAATTGGAAATTTGGTGTTAAGGAGCGAAGGAAATCATATGAGCTTAGAGATGATGATGATGTTGAGCTTCTCTTGTGTATCAAACCTTTGGAGAACAACAAAGGATGAGGTATTGTTGCTTTATAGTATGGTTATTGTTTATGTTATTCTTTTGTTGTTAATCTCATATAGGAATTTCTTGATTTCACTCTAACATAATGGCATGGTAACGGGAACATTACTCTTTTGAGAAAAAGCAATGTGAGGAGTTTTCCCTCTTGCCTTATTTTTTGTCTTATTTCTGCTCTCATAACCTTTCTTCTATCATATCTAGTTGTCAATTGGGAAATAATTCAACTAACAAACAACACCTTTATGTTGAGTTGATGTGTGGAAAATTAAGCCCTCGAAGTCTAGTTTCCATGGCATTTTTTCTAGCAAGCATCGTAAGGTTCAATGTACAAATAAGTTCACTTACCATAGGTATGCAGTTACTTGATGAAAGTATCAAACTAGATATTTTATCTATGTTGACAGGGTGTCAAATTAGTCCTTTTACCAAATCGCCCACCTTAATGTATTTGATGGTGACAAACAAGTCCATTCATTTTGCAATGTCCCATGACTCCATTGTCCCTTAGATTGATAGGCATTAGTCCCTCATCATTTGTTCCCTTGTTTCCCTCCTCCTACATTCTCTTTTTCTTCCATGTCCCTTTCCCTATTTCCATTTCCTCCTATATATACTACAACAACCATACAATTTGTTAAGGCTTACTCTTCCTATATCACCTAAGACCCCCACTCCATAGCCTTAGCAATCTTATTTAGGGATACCCCCTTTGAGTTGGAGAAGATTCAACCAAAAGAGAGAGGAAGAGTCATTGAGGTGACAAAGGGTAGCCTTCTTGAGATGCACAAGACTAGCCCCTTGATGCTTGGGACTTTACATCGTTTGGGGGTGCTATATTTTTTTGTAACGTTTTGGCATTGTTGTAGGGGATAACATCCATTTTCCTGGAGACATTTTTTAATGGGAGTTTTAATTTGAATATATTTTTCTCATCTTGGTGACTCTACATTTGATGGTTTGATGGTTTCGGAGGTTAGAATAACAAGCAAACACTTGAAGAACTCACCTTCACAACTCAACATTTCAGATTTTGTATGAGGTATCATGGTATGCATGTATTCTCAGATTTCAACATTTTGAGGATTTTAATTAATGGCTCCATCCAAAGGGAATTTTGGGGAATATTTGTAGCCCTCTTTGGATTTTCATACATTCTTGAATCTCCACGTCATCTTCAACCTTGGATTTGGATTCAACATGTTCTAAGATTTTGGAGACAGCCCCATTTGGATTCTATGCATCTTTCATCATTCATGAAGTTTATTGTAGAAATTAATATTGTCCATGAAGATGTTTTGATTAGAGTTCTTGAATTTTCTTTGAATTGAAAGGATGCATGGGAGTGGTATTGTGATTTCATCCTTAAAGAGATAAAGTTGTTTCCATATCTTGTTAAGACATTTCAAAATTATTGGATGTGTGGATATTGTAATGAGAAACACATCATAGATTTATATGAGACATATTTTTGGGTTGATATTTTTGTTAAAAGAGAAGAGAAGGTTGTTGGTTTGATGATTGTGAGAAAACCCTTCAAGTTCTCTCTTGGTTGAGATTAAGATGATATATGACGCTTATTCTTACTTGGTAAAATATATTAGAAATAAATATCTACATCTTAAGGATAAATTGGAGCCTTGTTCTCCATCCCATGAGCCACTTTCGTGTTATATTTCAGAAATAGATAACATATTTCTTGAAGAACATATGGTAGCCACACATGTAGAAGATACTTGTCATGAAGTATCCACCTCATTCTGCCATGAAGACAAGGGCAATGTAACAAGTAATTATTTTCAAAATTCAAATTTTGATGACGTAATGGTTAACAAAGCGTTGTTTTTTAAGAGAAGCCTTTGTATCAAGGTGAAACGTTAGTTGTATGTATTTCTTCATGTGATGAGAATGAGGGCAACCAAAATTTTGAAGTTAGTAAGTAAATTTTCCAACTTGATAGCCACCGTTTGAGGATGGATTATTGTACATGCTTTGGGGATCCCATCTATGACCCTGATGAAAATGATTATAGGGAGGAAAATGTTGATTATGTGCCTCTTGGACAATCATGTTCAATAGATGCATGTGTAGAAATTTTTTATGGTGATTTACAAACATGGTTTCCCATGTTTAATTCATAAAATTTTCATTTTTTGGAGTATGTTATTGATAATAAAAGTGCTAAAATTTTCCCGCCATCTTTTTCTTCATGTTTTTGTGAAAGTGCATGTGATTTTTCAGTTGAAAATCATGTTTTTAGTGATGGAAATTGTATGCGGCGGCGAGATATTGAGTGCAGATTTTATAGCAATCATTTACATCCATCAAATAGTATGCAAACATCCATCAACTAGTATGCAAAATTTTATTTCTAGATTTGAAATTCTATCTTGTTATCACTCTATAATTTTCCTTTGTTGTAGAAGGAAAACCCCAAGGTAACCACAAACCGACTTGCAGATTGGAAGCTATCCCTTCCAATCCAGAGAGGGATCTCTCTGATAACACAGCCACAAGAAAGACTAGTTATTTAATAAACACAATGGCTAGATCTTCAATTGAGTGAGGTTTTCAAAATATGGTGGCAAGGTTGAGTGAAACACCCATTGGGCATGGAGTCATAATAAAGAGATGTCAAATCAAAGCTTTCAAAACTAGTTAATATGAACAAAGGCACTTCAAAGGCTAGGTAGCTAGCAATCTGTCAATCATCATAGTTATTGTAGTGTGGTGGTGAGAAGAAAGAAAGACATCAATTATAACAAAGAACCTGTCATTAGATGAATTATGTTACAATGTCAGAGGATTAATGCAGGAAGTTGAATGTGAGATAAAGAGCATCAATGATGAATTCTCTATCTATAATCATTCATTCAAAATAGAGGAATAAACATAATGATGAACAAGATGGAAAATATTCACAAATAAAACACACTACAGATTACCGACACAAGAATCTCTGAGACAAAATGTCCAATAATGTATGCTCAAAAGATTTTAATTAACACAAAAAACATATACAACAAGAGTCTTTTTCCTCAAGTCTTGAACCTCTTCACCCTCATTTCCTTCACCATATATAGAATTAAATTACATTGTAACTCAATAGAGTCAAAATCTTTAGGGTTTCTCATTCTAGAAGGAGTTACAACTTATTAAAACTGATTACTAACTAATCGTTAATTAATTGCCAAGAACTGTTATATTTTAGGGTTTAAATTCTTGACTAATTGGTTACATATATTTAATGGAAAATTAGTTTATCTTTCAATCACGATGATGACTTGACAAACACATCACATCTATTCATTGAATATGCTTTGACATGGGCTTACTGTGAGATTTCGCAACGACTAGGAGACTTGCTACAAAATCTTTGGTTCAGCAATTTCGCAACAAATATGGTAAATTTGTTGCAAAATCCTTGTTCCTAATTGTTGATGCTGCAAAATTGCTCCAGGTTTGATCTAGCATCTCTAAAATTGATCAGACCTCATAAAAACAAACATGATATATCTTGTGTATTACCAAATCATTCTACTCCCACTTGAGCTAGCAAATCCAGATTCTTCTTTGCAGTTTGTTCCTTCCTCAACCTATCCTTTTCGTGTAATGTTTTATTTTGTCTGTATAGGTTTTTTACTTGTCTTTGTAGGGGTGAAGATCTCTTAACCATCCTCTTGTTGTTTTTCAAGGCTCCTTCACACAAATCCAAGTGTTATGTTATCTTTCTTTTTATTTGTCTGTTTTTTTCCCTCAAATGTACAATCACAACTTGAGCTTCTTTTAATTGTTTCCTTAGTCTATTAACTGTCATATTATCTTATTTTGAAGGAGATCGAGCTTAAAAAACTTCTTCAACAACACATTGAATAGGTATCTTGGATCTGGTTTTTTCATCATGAGTTTGTCTCCTTGTTGTTGATCTGGTCATAGGTCTATTAGGTTTTTCTTTGTCAAGTACTTATGGACTGAACATCACTTTTTTACCTGGTGGAGGTTGCACTTCCAAAATATCCTCAGCTTCATGACAGGGAGATGCTTCATTTATACTTTCTTCACAGCTGACCTAGTTAGAGGTCTCTTGGGTTTTTCCATTTTTGTTGCTTCAAGAGTGAAAATAAGTTTTTTACCTTTCATATTGCTTCTCCTACTGTCAGGGGTTTCTTCAATGTTTGCAGTTGTCTTTATACCATGTTCCAATGGCTCTTTACCCTTTCCCTTGGATCCTTTGCTGAGAGACATTTTGGTTGTAGTCTCAAGGGTTTCAATTACAACACGTTGTTGTTCTTTATCTTTTCCTCTTTTCCTTTTCAAATTGCTAGAAGATGCTTTATCATTTGTGGAAGGGGTACTTCCCTTAGATGGTGGATAACTGATGGTATCTATACAAAACCCTATTGTAGACAAAAAGGAGCCCCATTCTCCATTGGTTTTCTTAAGCTCCTCAAGGACTACAAGTTTGATAAGACTAAAATGAAAGAGATATGTTCAACTTGTTTAGACTTTGTTTGCACTTTATCAACCATCTTCCCCAAGCTTCTACAAAGATAATATGAAAGATTTAGAGAATTCTTACAAATGAAATGAATGAGTAGCCTGATATGGTACAGGTACACCATGTTGAAACGCCCCTCACAAGTGAAATATCTATGGATTACTCACAACAACTTGTCATGGTGTTCTAGCATATGGTTCCTTAGCACCCCTTTCAACAGTTTTTCATTTTGATATTCTGGCTTAAAATAATCATTATAGTGTGAATAATCCAAGGCCATCCCCTTGAACCACCTCTCACCTTGCAGGGGCATTTCTATAGTTGTTGCAATTGTCTGCTCTGTGACCTAAAATTCCAGTGATCCAACTATTGTTTTGACTCCATCAAAGTTCATTGCAAATTGTTTGGCTACCTCCATGTGACCTCCCTGTAGATTTTCACAGAAGGTGAGGCATCCCACTGTTTGAAAAGATTCTCTAAAGATGGGATTTGAATCCAACAATTGCAGACCTCGGGGTTCGAACCTCACTATATCAAATCCCTTGTATATCTTCTTATTTTGCTTGTCATGCTTGTCATGTTAAATGGTTGTTGTTGGAGAGTGACATGATGATGGTGGGCGTAGGGGGTAATAATATTTAAACAACGTGTAGGAAATCCTAGAGCGTTAGGGTTTATTCAAGAGACGGGTCTTTAGCAACAAGGAATTTCGCAGGAAATTGAACATAAATTTCGCAACAAACAAAAATTTAGCAACAGATAAATATAACAAAGTTTTGATGGAATATAGGGTTAAAGCAACTGAGAAATATGTAACAACAAACAAAGCTTTAATGGCATCCAAGGATGATACAAGGTTTTTGCATTTCACAGCAGATTGAACTTTCACAACAAACTGAACTTTTGCAACAAACTATAGTTTCGCAACAAATCAGAGTTTTGATGATTTTAAAAAGGAAATAGCCCATGGCCCTACAAACTTGATTGACAAGGAAAACACTAAATCCCGTGACCTTACTCCCATGATTGCTTGACCATTATGGAGATAGGGTATTTCTGCAGTGATTTGACATTGAATGTTGATCGTTGCGAAATGCTAAAAGGTTCTGCAACAAAATTTAAATTGATTGGTTACAAGTCCCTTAAAGGTACAATTTGGATTGGAAGGCCTAAGTAACCTTTTGTACATGTGATATCATACTCCCATGACTCTCTAAAAACATGATGTAATAACTTTAAGACTCACCTTTTTCAAATGATGACAAAGGACTGTGGGGTAACAATGTGACAAAATTGACTTGACAAGACTAACCACTCACCCATGACTTGATATGATGCTCTAATTCCCTTAGACATGACTCAATTAAACCCAAACTCGATTCATAAGTGAATGAACCCAAAATATTTTTCATGGAACACTAACCCTAGGACCTTGACACATGGTCTTTAAAGACCAAGACATGACCACAAGACTCAACAGTAACCAAAACAAGATGTTTTGACTTTGTAAATTTATACATACTAACATGTCTCATACTCCATCCCGATGCTTGGTAAAATATAGTCTATTGTTGGAGAAACCTACATTCTCTTTGCTCGAGGGCATGATTGATGTTTGTCATGCATATTTGCCTTTAGAGAGGCACATAGTTAATGTTTGCCAAGTTGATGGTGGGCTGCCATGTACCTTTTCCAAACCACATTTCAAGCCTTTTCAACATTGGATTGAGTTAGCATGTGTTGGAACATGCTATCAATTTTCAAATTTTTGTATTGGTTGCCATGCATGTAATGTAATTTCATTTTGTAGCCACATTGTTATAGATATTTGATCATATATATGTCTTATTTTCAATGTAACCTTGTTTTGGATCATTACCAAACACAAGGGTAGGGTCCATGACCTTGAGGAGATGTTTTGATGGTTGCATTGGCTATTTGATTTCACTTAGCCTCTTCCTTCATCCTAGGTTAGAGTAGTGTAGGGTGAATAAGCTCAACACATGTGAGCATTAATTACTTTCATGTATCTTTTCAACATTGTTATAGTTAAATTTGAACTCCATGTTGTCTTAAAAAAAAAAGAATAAGTATGTGGTGTTTGTGGATGTTGATTTATATCCATCCCACCAAAATTGTCTTGCCTCTCTTTTCTTCTTAACGGGCTTGACCTAAGATTTATGGGGTTCTCATGCACTCCCATGAAGAGTGAATGCCCCTGATTCAGAGTCTATTGTTGCACCTCGTATTGTATGAGGTTCCACTTTGTGATTTTCATCATGTTAATGGAGATTTTCTATTGATTTCTTGGAGCTTTTGGATTGACATTAGGGAGATACACATTCATTGAGCTTCTTCTCCTTGGCATTGGAGGCATTTGGCATAGGGGAACCTCACTTCTCCTTCATTGGATGATTATGCTTGTTGATTTGGTGGACTTATAACATGTTCTTTCCATGTTCATTACCCCTTGGTTACATATTTGATGGTTGTGGAGCATGCTATCTCATTTTGGTGTTGTTGATATGCTTGGCGGTTTTAGTCCCCCAAGGGGTTAGATGATAGTGTTAGAAGGTAGATGTTTCATGACATTTTTGGAGTTTCCCATTGACTTTTGATTAGTGATGCGGTATTATTAGTGTCAATTGGGAGGGGTTTTCTAGATGTCCCTATTGTATTGGATATGTGGTGGGGACATACTTAATGATCGGATGGGTTAGCATTTATCTATTATGATGTTGACATGGTTATATGATGGATATGTTGTGGTTGTGCACTTTACTCTAGTATATCTTCTATCTTGTCATTATGTTGTTATCATGGCGGCCTTTGCTAGGAGATACATCTTATTTCCATGGTACAACACTTGGTGGAGCACACCACCCCTCATTGGCACACATGTTCATGTTGATTTAATTTGTTAGTGACTATTAAGAGGTTGGACTATGGTTTTATTTTAGCATCAACCTTTTTTCACACATGTTGAGGTTGTTTTAACCATTTAATGGTTAAATTAATCTATTTTATTACCTTGGAGATTAATAGCTTGAGCACCCTACTTCACTTGGAAACTGTTCAAACTTGGAGGGGTTATTTGAGGCTTTTCGATAGACCACTCCTCTCTTGGGAACAAATTCCAAGGATTACATTGTTGTTTCATGATTATTTTACTGTTGGAGAGGTTGGCACATTATCATATAGTAGAATTTCTCTTATGCACATGGTTAGGTGGAAATCAGTTGATGATATCGGAAACAACACATGGTTTTGGAATGGACATTGATGAGTTCTAGCCACCTTGGCACTTCCTCCTAGGGTGCACTTCACATGGATATATTTTATTACTTTTTGGGTGGTTGAGGTAGTTACATGGCACAGTTTTCTAAGGTGCACATCTCCTAGCTACTCTCACATCTTTACTGCATGGATATTTTAGATACACTTTTCATCTTTTGACCTTCACTGGAGAGCACCCTTGCAAAATTTACTTGCCACGTGTATTATTTTATTTGAGGCGGGTATGGAGGCTTTATCAGGAGGTGTGTGGCATACTTGGAGGGCCATACATGTGGCACATTGCATGCATTTACTTGGTTATATTATTATATTTTGGGCATATCCTTAGAGGGCGAACTTGTGGAGATAGTTCTTGTTATTCTTGGAGGCATATATTTCATTATTTCATTGAGTTTTGACATGGTCAAAACTCGAATTTTCCCTTATATCCTTGGATTTGTCTTGATGGATATTGTCCACTTGCTATTTTGGTGTTTGACTTCTTCATTTCTTGTGGAGCACTTCATCTACTTGGTAGCTTGAGCATTCATCCATGGGGTTGGTTTCCCTATTATTCACACATGGATTGGTTGCATGAATCTTGTGGGACACTTTCTATTTTTTCAGGTTTGTTATGGAGCATTCTCCTAAGAGGAATATTTTTTTGTTTTATCTCTCATACACCTTGGAGGGAACACTTTGTGTGCTTTCCTATGTGGATCCTTGAGCACATCCTCCCAGGTTGAAGATTATTTTATTTTATTTTGCATGCATCCATTATTGGAGGATGAATTCTATGTGGGCCCATTTTGCATTTGACTAGGTATAATGCCTATTTCTAGGTGGTGCATCCTCTCTTAGAGGTTTTCTTGCATATTACCTCCTATTTTTAGATAAGGGAGACGTCTCTTCAAGAGGCCAACATCCACATACCTTGATATTTTCAACTATGGATCTAACTACTCCAATATTTTACAATACGTTGACTTGTCATGGAGTTAGTTAGGGAGACAATCTATTTTATTGTAAGTGAGACTTAGATCACTCAATATAAAGAGGAGTCTCTCCATTTCATGGGAAATTGGAAATTTGGTGTTAAGGAGTGAAGGAGATCGTAGGAGGTTGGAGATGATGACGTTGAGCTTCCCTTGTACATCAAACCTTTTAAGATTAATGAACGATGAGTTATTGCTACTTTATAGTATGACTATTCTTTATGATATCCATTTGTTGTTAATCTAACATAGGAAATTATTGCTTTCACTCTAACATAAGAGCCTAGTAATGAGAACATTACTCTTCTAGGAATAAGTAATGTGAGGACTTTTCTCTATTGTCTTATTCGTTTTTTTATTTATGCTATTATTACCTTTCTTCTATCATATCTAGTTGTTGGTTGGTAAACTATTTAGTTGATAAACAACACCTTTATGTTGAGTTGATGTGTGGCAAATTGAGACCTCCAAGACTAGTTTCCATATCTTTATATCCTACAATCATCTGAAGGTTCGGTGTACCAAATGAGTTCACTTTAACTTAGATACACAATTATTTGATGAAGTTATCAAAATAGATATTTTATCTAAGTTGGGGGAAGGTGTCAAATTAGTCCTTTTACCCCATAACCCACCTTAAAGTATTCGATGGTGACAAACAAGTCCATTCATTTTGCAATGTTCCATGATTCCATTAGTCCTTATATTGACATGCATTAGTCCCTCATCCTTTCATTCCCTTGTTTCCCTACTCCTCCATTCACTTTTTCTTCCATATCCCTTTCCCTATTTCCATTTCCTTCCATATATACTACAACAACCTTACATTTTGTCAAGGATTACTCTTCTTGTATCACCTAAGACTCCCACTCCACAACCATAGCAAACTTATTTAGGGATATCCCCCTTGAGTTGGAGAAGGGCCAACTGGGAGAGAGAGGAAGAACTACTTGTTGAGTTTTGGGGTACCTTGGAAAGTGGTCTCATTGTGGTTGTGTTTCTCTAACCACAAGAGGGAAATGATTAGACCCTTGTACTTTACCTTTGTGTTCTAATTTCACTTTGACTTAGGATATTTAAGTCAAAAGTGATTTTTTGTCATTTAAGCAAAAATGACAATTAATTCACTTTATGGGTGAATTAAAGGACATGAGGCAAACTTAGGAAACTTAACCGAAGGTGGGTTTCTAAGTGAGATATTTGTGAGAAGATCTCACCTATTGATTAGAGATGGCAACAGATGATCTTGGCCACCAATCTCTAGGTTTGGCCTAAGGATGGCTAAAGAGGGTTCAAGGGGCAAGAGAGGCAATCATTCTTGTTTTGTTCACTTGGAGAGTTTGTAGAGGAGCAAAGGGATGAGAATGGAAGCATTAGGTGAGGCTAGTTTGGGAACCTTCATTCATGGAGGGTGAAAGGAGGCTTAGGGCTTAATTTATTTGTGGTGTGTGTTCATGCTTAGTGGATGGTGCACTTGAGGAGAGAGGGCACAAGATTGCAGGAACATGATGGAGTTGAGATTTTGCAAATCTAATTGGTAGAGGTTTGAGACAACATTCAAATGGAGATTTGCATGCAAGGGTTTCTCAAATGGCCGAAGGAAATATCAAGGGCGCATTGGTTGTCTAGTTTGGTCAAGGAAGGGAAGGGAACACTTCTTGTAAGGTACCAGGTCTATTATATCAGCAAAAAAGAGAAATAATGCAGAGAATAACATTGTAATAACAACAAAATACGAAAATATTGCAGAGATAACAACTGAACAACAAATTATATGGAACCACAACACCAGAATTATACCTTTATTGATAGGAAACAATGTTCACTTGCCTCTTCGAGGGGGCAACCTTTAGTAGAGCAGAGTTCTATTACAATAATTCTTCAAGACAAAACTTCTCATACCCTCTACTCCTATTTATACTAAATCTATCTATCCAAACGAACAATCTAGAGGAAGATCCTTCTAGAAGCGGAAACTTCTATCAGGGCATCTACATTTGACTTTTTTCTTCCTTATTGCTAGGTCTTATTAATATTGACCTTTATTACATGGAAATATATTATTCTACCTGTGTGAGGGGTTAGGGAGGTTAGGTCCCTAACATGTCCTCTCCCTAAAAAACAACCTTGTCCTCAAGGCTTGAGATGAGGAAATTGATGTAGAATGGTAGTTGGTTCCTAAGTGGCATCTGCTGGATTGGTATCTTTCCACTGGACTAACACTTTTTTGATGGTGCGTTGACATAGACAACGCTCACGTTGATCCAAAAATACTTGTGGCTGCAACGAGATGAAGCCTTCTTCATCCAACTTCAGAAGGCTGGTTTGAGTTTGGCACTTAGTTCCAATCACCTTCTTTAAGCAGGAGACATGACAAACAGGATGGAGCTTAGAATGACTGGGAAAAGCTAACTAATAGGCCACCTATCCCACATGCTTGAGAACGGTACAAGGACCATAAAATTTGGGCATTGGTTTTTGAAAATGGCCAGCCTCGAGTGAAGTTTGCCTATAAGGTTACAGTTGAAGAAACACCTCATCTCCTTCAACAAATTGACGTTCAGAGTGACCTTGATTTGCCTGTTGCTTCATGCAATTCTGGGATATGACCAAATTCTCTTTAAGGGTGCAGAGAGTAGTCTCTCAAACTGTAATTGTTTGGTCAACCAACTAAACCTATAAGACACTTGGTAGGTATGAGAGAACTGAAGGTGGATTTTGTCGATATACTACTTCAAAAGGAGTCATGCAGGTAGTTGTATGATAAGAAGTGTTGTACCACCATTCAACGAGTGGTAACCATTGAGCCCACTGATTTTTCCTTTCATATGTAAAACACCTCAAATATCTTTCCAAACACTTGTTGACAGCTTAAGTTTGACATCAATCTGGGGATGATAAGTTATGTTGAGATGCAATTGGGTGCCCTATTTCCTGAATAGTTCTTGCCAAAAATTGTTTGTGAAAGTGGGATCTCGATTAAAAAACAATAGAATGAGGCATGCCATCAAGCTTGAAGACATGATCCATGAAAAGTTGATCCACAGTGGAGGCATTAAATGGGTGTTGAAGAGCACATAAATGAGCATATTTGGAAAGACGATTAATGACCACTGTGATAACTAACTTATTGTCCGATTTATGTAAGCCCACAATAAAATCCATAGAGATATCCCTCCAAATAGAAGGTGGAATTGGAAGCGATTGTAGTGTGCCATGAGCTTTGACTATTTCTCCCTTGTTACATTAACAAACATCACATTCTGCCACAAAATTGTGAACGTTGTGTTTCATACCATTCCAAAAACAAGAATGTTTGACTCGGTCACAGGTTTTGGTAAACCCCGAGTGCCCAGTTGTGGGTGTAGCATGAAGCTCGAAAAGTACCATGGTTTTAAGTTGTGACTGTTTACTTAAATACAAACGGCCTTTGTAGCGAAGCTCATCATTGTGCCAAGAGTACCCTGGGGAAACTAGAGAATTGGTCTACAATTGTTGGATCATATGCAAAATTTTGGGATCTTGTAGCAATTCCTGGCAAACAACTTAGAGCCAATCTGGTACAATGAAGGAGAGGGAAAAAAGGGACCCTTCATCTTCATATTTTCTAGAAAATGCATCAACAACCACATTGTCTTTTCCTTTCTTGTAAATGATCTCATAATCATATCCAAAGAGCTTAGTCACCCATTTTTGTTTCTTTGGGGAGAAAGGGCATTGTTCTAGAAAATACTTGAGGCTTTGATGATTTGTCTTAACTTGGAAGTGTTGCCCCAATAGATAAGGGTGCCAGAGATCCATTGCATGCAAAATATCTAACATTTCCTTTTCATAGATTGATTGGCCCAAATGTCACTCTGACAGTTGTTTTTTGGTAAAGGCCAAAGGTCGACCATCTTGCATAAGGACTGCTCCAATTCCTCTCCTGGAAGCATAACATTCCAGGACAAAGGTCTTTGTGAAATCAGGAAGCTCTAGGAAATGATTGGTGAACATGGTCACCTTCAAGGCTTGAAAGGCATGATCAACTACAAGATTCCAAGTGAAAGAATTATTTTTAAGGAGAGCAGTGAGAAGTGTTGCAATCTTTCCGTAATTCTTAACAAACTTGCAATAATAGTATGTTAAACCCAGAAATCCACGCAATGTTTTGAGAGTCTTTGGGTGAGGCCAATCCTATATAGCTTCAATCTTCCTAGGATCCACCCTGACACCTACCTTTCCAACAATATGACACAAGTACTCGATTTTCAAGGCTCTAAAAGCACATTTAGATTGTTTGAGGAAAAGTTGGTGTTGAGAGAGTAGATGTAGAACTCAATCCACATGAGCAAGATGGGTTGTCCAGGTTTTACTATAGATGAGGATATCATCAAAGAAAACTAAGACAAAATGATAGAGAAAAGGACAAAAGACATGATTCATGAGGATTTGGAAAGTGGAGGGAGCATTACACAAGCCAAAAGGCATGACCAAAAACTCATAGTGGCCCTCAAGAGTTTGAAAGGCAGTCTTAGGAATGTCTTCCTCATTCATACTTATCTGGTGGTAGCCAAAATGAATATCGAGTTTAATAAAGAACTGGGCACCACTCAATTTATCCAAAAGGTCATCAATGAAAGGAATGGGAAATTTGTCTTTTACGGTGAGTTTGTTGAGGGTGCAGAAGTCAGGACACATGTACCAAGAGCCCTCTTTCTTATGGACCATGACCACATGAGAAGAGTAGGGGCTCGTACTAGGACGGATAACACCTACGGTGAGCAATTCTTGAACAATTTTCTCAATTTCATTTGTCTGGGAAAAGGGATGACGATAAGGATGACCATTGGTAGGAAGGTTGTCGGGAACTAGGGTAATGGAATGATCATTAACACCACGGGAAGGAGGAATTCCCTTGGGAGTGGAAAAAACAACTTGATATTTGGAGAGGATGGATTGCAGGTATCGCGGCATAAAAGGTGTCTCAGTGGTGTGAATGGTATGGAGTTGGGAAATAATGCCAGAATGACCTTTTTTTAGGAGCTTTTCCATCCAATGGGAATTGATTATCTCTGGGGAACCAACAATGATGCCTTGGAACTTATATTGTTGTCCCTCCTGGTTGAATTGCATGTTCAATTCCTTAAAATCCATGAGAATGGGACCTAGAGTCCCTATCCATTCAACACCTAACACATTGTCACAACCGCCCATGTTGATAGAAAACATATAAGATTTCAGGTGGTACTGACCAATTTGGAGACGCACATTTTCATAATGCCCTCTACATTTCATGGACCCACCATTGGCAATCATGATTTGAAAATTATTGACTGAGCGGATATAGCAATTAGTTTCTTGGGAAATGCGACGATGATTAAAATTATGGGTGCTTCCATTGTCAACAAGGATGATGGCCTTCCGATGCTTAATATAACCAATTAGCTTGAGGGTTTGGGGAGCAAAGAATCTAGTGAGAGCATTCAGGGAAATTTCTGGTTCAACTTCGAAAGGGTCGGAGGGTGGGGTCATGTCAGTGGGTTCATGTGACTCAACTAGAGGGGGGGCCTCGACATCATCTTCCGAAACATCTTCAGAGATGGCCATAAAAAGTTTTTGTTCCTTACACTTATGCCCAAGAAAATTATTTGTCGTCACAATTATAACAAAGACATTTGAGTTGGCGTTCAACCATTTCTGCCCTGGCCAATTTTTGGATCTTTAGTGGAGTGGAAGGAGGAGTGGGAGTGACTGGTTTAGGGCGAGGAATAAAGGAGGTTTTATGGTTTGATAAGAGATAACCTATTGTGATTCCTTAGCTATTTTAGTAGCTTCCACCCAACTCTGAGGTCGAGCCATGAGGACATGGGCATGAATCTCATCCTTGAGGCCACCAATAAAACATTCTCGGAAAAAAGCATCAGACATACCCTCTGGACGGAAAGTCAATCGCTCAAAAGTAGCTATAAAGTCTTCCATTGTGCCAGATTGTTTCAACTTTGTCAAACATACTAAATGGTTGGTGTCAGTGTCAAAGCGTTCATAAATCTCTACCACAAATTGTGTCCAAGCCACATACCCTTGGCATTTTTTCTCCATTGCCACAATTGCCAACGTTCTTGATCTAGATGGAGAACACCATATCGGACTTTGGCCAACTCATCTATAATGCCATACAAAGAGAAATAATGTTCCAGTTGAGTTACCCATCTAGTGGGATCTGAGCCATCAAATTTGTTCACATCGACACGCGGAAGGCGTAGGTCACGCTGAAAGTGACGAGGCTGAAAATTCGGGGAATTAGAGGAAGTTTCACCTTCAGAGTGCAAAGGTGAGTCAGAGGAGGGAAGATCTGTAGGGATATTCATCTTGGTGCAAATCATGTTAGTGAAGGATGTAAGATGGGTAGTAAAGTCTTGTTTTATGGTTTCCTTTTTTGCGTCTATGGAGGGATGCATGTTTTTATTGATGGCGAAAATATTGGCACTGAGTTGCCGCACTTCTTGTTGGGTCTTTGTGAAAGTAGAGGACAAGGAATTGAAGCAGGCTTCCAAGTCTTGGCTACGGGTGTGGGCCATGATGAAGAGGGAAAACGAAAAGGGACGGGTTGGACCACACATAAAATGGGTTATGGGTGATGGGTATCATGATGATCAGGGTGAAAAGGGGAATCCAATGGGGTAAGGCCCAAATAAGGGTGTCAGAATGGGGTCGGGTCCACGGGAAAAAAAAAATTTGTTGAAAAATGATAGGTATGACTGCAATAAGGGCGAAGAGAGGAATCCAACGTGATAGGGCTCAAATAATGGTGCCAACAGGATCCATATTTTTATTTTTTTAACTCCTGTGGAGTTATACTCCGAGTTGAAGAATACTATAGTGTTGAAATGCCCAAATTCTTAACTGGAAGAAATATGTAGTAATTTCGCAACCATAATGGAGGAGGCACAATTGCACGACAATAGGTCTTGTATGTTCTGTTTTTGTTTCCTTCCCAAGGGTTAGGGTATTCAAGGGTTCCACAGATAAGGGTTTTCCCTGTGCTATAGCTCTCTGATATACGTGGGGGGTCCAACAGTAGTACTCAGCCCAATATCTCAGGGCACCAACTAAGGAGGCTAGACCATTCCCTTAGCCATACTACCCGACTACCCAGGTACTAGAGAGTATCTTCCGAAGTGTTGTTCTTGGTGGCACTATAACAATTATGTGGCAAATCGGTTTATCTATAGAGGGATTCAAGAGATCTAGGCCGATCTGTATACATGTGTTGTCTGATGCGCTACCACTCAAATGGGTACCAACAAGGGTCACAAGGGTGGCCAACAGATGTGTTCTTAAGTACCACTTGTATTTCATGCATGTATTACTCCCCGGTCATGGGTTTATCCGCGTAACGACATATCTCTGTAGATTTAAGATGCCAGAATACATCTTTACCCTGAAAAAATTAACCCATAATTTTATGTCGAGGAAAGTGATATGATACCACTTGTAAGGTACCAGGTCTATTATATTAGTAGAAAATAGAAATAATGCAGAGAATAACACTGCAATAGCAACAAAATATGGAAATACTGTAGAGATAACAATTGAACAACAAATTATATGGAACCACAACACCAAAATTATACCTTTATTGATAAGAAACAATGTTCACTTGCCTCTTTGAGGGGGCAACCTCTAGCAGAGTAGAGCTCTATTACAATACTTCTTCAGGAAAAAACTTCTCATACCCTCTACTCCTATTTATACTAAATCTATCTATCCAAAAGAAGAATCTAGAGGAAGATCCTTCTAGAAGTGGAAGCTTCTATTAGGTCTTCTTACATTTGACTTATTCTTCCTTATTGCTAGGCCTTATTAATATTGGCCTTTATTACATGGAAATATATTATTCTACCTACATGAGGGGTTAGGGAGGTTAGGTCCCTAACACTTATTGGGCTCATTCTTCGAGGAGCTTGCTTGCATAGCTTGAGAGGAGCTTGCAAAGTGTACATGTTCCATTGTATTTACTTCCTTGTTGTATTCCATGCTTGAGACACTCCATATATATATACATATACTCTAAACTGGTTTTCCCCGGGGGGGTTTTGTCCAAGGTCATGTTGACCAAAAATTACACTTGTTCATTTTTCATATGCTTATTTGTATATCAGCAGTAGGAGCTTGTAAAGATCCTAGAGGAATGTTATTTGTTTTATGGTATTTGCATGTGCTAACATCAATTCTAAAACTACTTGCAAGGGCACCATAAAAGAGCACTTAACCATCAGTTTGAAGGGAATTTTCTTGGCAGAAATTTCAGACTTGTTTGTTGTCCTAAAATAGCAGCAAGGACAACTTTGATAAAGTAAACTTAGAGCTCAACAAGAGTCAAGACATGCATGTTGGGCAACCTTCTAGTTCCTAAAAAATCTCCACTGTCGAGGTGAAGAGTTATTGGTGATAGTTAGTTGCCTTCCTAAGTTTCACAAGACTAGCCCCTTGATGTTTGGGACTTTACATCAATTGGGGGTGCTGGCACTACAAGGAAAAAACCTTGTAGCGAAGGTTTTTAGCGTTACAAGAGTTGAATTTTTTTTCAAAAAAACCTCCATTACAACCTCTAATATTAGAAACGAAGGTTTTGACGGATGTTCCATATAACTAAAAAAATTTGGGCGGGCAGAGGTTCTTTTTGTTGGTGCTTGTACTCTTAAAACACATCGATGTGGTATTGAGTATCATGCATTGGTGCGTCCACATAAATAAAATGCACTGGACCACGCGTGCTTCCACATAAATAAAAGACATTGGTGCTTATATATAAATAAAAAGCACATGTGCTTTTTATGTTTATGCATGCACTGGTGTATATTGTAATCATGAGCACCGAAATATTTTGAAACTATAAAAATATAATCGTATATTATGTTGTTTAAGCAGTGGTGCTTTCTCACAATTTTTAGCACCGATGCATATAATTCATAAAAATGCATCGTTAGTGAGTTCAAAAGAATACAATGCATCGATATGTATATATTTTAATTATTATTTTTTTACAAATTTTCAATTAATCATCTCAAAATCAAATATTTTTTATAATAATATTGATTTTTATATTTGTGTTATTGTGTTTTGATATAATGATTACATTAATGTGTTATCCAACAGATTACACCTCCGTTATTTGTAACAATGTAAATCATCTATATATTAATTTATCAACAATGCAATATTTTACAAC
The DNA here is from genome assembly GCA_009831015.1 of Picea engelmannii. Taxonomy (NCBI): domain Eukaryota; kingdom Viridiplantae; phylum Streptophyta; class Pinopsida; order Pinales; family Pinaceae; genus Picea; species Picea engelmannii. Next base: position 413,367 of record ML795736.1, on the reverse strand, counting down.
ATTTTACATTGTAATAAAATCAGAAACTCATTTGATTATATATGAATAAGTGACCCATTGTCATACAAAATGGAACAACGTAAAGGTCCACAATAATCAAAATGCAACACATATGTAATTGTTACACTCATTGGTAACATGTTCTCATGCAATTGATCAAGGATTTTGTTTAATGTACTCAACATATTTTACAACATTTTACATTGTAATAAAATAAAAAACTCATTTGATTATATATGAATAAGTGACCCATTGTCATACAAAACGGGACAAAGTAAAGGTCCACAATAATCAAAATGCAACACATTTGTAATTGTTACACTCACTAGTAACATGTTCTCATGCAATTGAGACAATATGTTGAGTACATTAAACAAAATCCTTGATTTTCACACACAAATATTCCAAAACATACAACTTGTAGTAACATTCAATTATATTGATTGTCATTCAACATCACTTGAACTGATATCATTGCTCGATCTGCATGCATGCCTCATTTCTTCATCACTTGTAGGTGATATTGTACTTTGGTTATTTAGCTTGATGTTTTCCTGATCAACTTGTTTTTTATGTTCCACCTCTTCATGTTACATCTACAAACATAGAGATAAAGTGTAATAAGTATATCTACATGTATATATAGTAGAATATAAATGACTGTGAAAATAAAAATGTTTACCATAGTAACGTCTGTTTCATAAACAATACACATTCTTTGAAGCTATGTTGCATGTCGTCTCACCAAATTTCTTATGTTGGATGCACCCCATACTTTGTTTCCTGCATGTTTAATATGCCATGACAAAACATAGTCGATATAATTAATTTAAAGGTTTCTAGTTGTTCCATTAATTATAAAACAAGGGAAGTTAAACAATGTAGCTACTTACAAATTGTTCAATTAAACCTTGATACGTCAACATATACTCACAAACGATACTCGACCTAATGTCTGTCAATTCTTCATTTGGTTCTTCTTTGTTTGTTAGCACCTATTATAACACATCCATGAATGAGTGTAAATTAATTATTTAAATATAAAGATCATAACAAAGATGAAATTTTAAGTAAGACCGAAAAAACAAGTACTCACAAACTTTGTGATCAACCTTTTTATTCCTCGTCATCCTGTCTTATGCTCTGAATGGGCTTCATTTTTTTTTATTATGTTCTATAACAAAAAAAATGAAAAATAATATTTCATGCAATAATTAAATTCGATATACAGAAAATAACAAATGAATGATTACATATCAAGAGAAACAACAAGGAAACTAGAGCTTCCAATATCGAATGTAACTGTGAAACCCTTTTATTTTTTTGATAATGCGTTGAGATTTGTTCCATCTACAAACATGGAGATAAAATGTAAAAAGTATATCTACATTTATATATAGTAGAATATAAATGATTTCGTAAATAAAATGGTGCACCATAGCAACCATTGTTTCATAAACAATACACATTCTTTCGAAGCCATGTTGCATGTAGTCTCTCAAAATCTCTTATGTTGGATGCACTCCATACTTTGTTTCCTGCATGTTTAATTCACCACGACAAATCACAATCGATATAATTAATATAATGGTTTCCTGTTGTCTATCAATTCTTCAAATGGCTCTTATTTGTATGTTAGCACCTATTAGAAGACATCCATGGATGAGTGTAAATTAATTATTTAAATATAAAGGTCATAACAAAGATGACATTTTAAGTAAGACCGAAAAAATAAGTACTCACAAAGATTGCAATCTGTTAACACATAAGATTGTATGGGTCAAAAAATTCACCTTGGTTTTGTTTTTTGAGTCACAAGGTTTATAGGACATAGGTGTCCAGTCTTTAGGTTGTGATCATAAAGTTAGATTTGGTTTCAAAATGAATAAGGCTATGTATAACTTTGGTCTAAAGTTTGAGTTATGGGATTGTTATCATGACAGGTAAGAAGCCCCATGAGTCATACCTTTGGTTTTTTACATCATTATCGTGACATGTCACATCTTAGTTGTATAAAAGGTTCTCTTTGTGATCATCCATCTGTTTAAATGTCAAGTTAAAGACAGTTGTATGTGGTACCAATTCACTAGGAGAGTTCGCAACGCACTCGTGTGCTCTATTCATTCATTGCCATCATTACCTTTTTGTCATGCTAAGGGATTTCATTGTTTTCAGAGCCTATTTTTAACAAATTTTCAGGGATCATGTCTTTGTACATCCTAACAATCTCCTCAAAGCATGCAAATCTTGTTTGAATCAGGCGCTACGAACTTCGCTGCAAACTAGCTGAAGGAGAGAGTTGGAGGTTGGACAGCTTGCAGACACCCCTATGCTAATTCAAAGATGTCAGCATCAAGCATAGATCCACCTGGTACTCCATGAGAGTGTTTATCATGTTTGAGTGTTGAGAAATGGGTTTTGGTTGGTTTTCATATTGGTGCTGCGAAATGTGTTGCAACACTTTGTTCTAGGACTGCTGAAACTTTCATCTTTTGCATCCTTTCAAATTCGGCCATAAACGATTATGTATCAATATAATGGAGTTTTGCAACATGTCTTGACTCCTAAGATAATTTTTGTGGTGTTGAGGCTTTAAAAAAATAAAACAGGTTGCTACAGGAAAGTTCGTAGCGTCGACGCTGTGAGCTAGTAATTTTGACCAGTTGACTTCCAGGACGATTTCTGGGTGAACCAGGATGAATTTTCAAAATTCAAAGGAGGTTATTGTCAAGAATGAACCCAAGAAGATTAACCTTTTTTAATTTTTCACATAGGTGTCACGAATTGGGAGATTCGAAGGAATTTTTGAGCCTTATTTTTCAGTTTTCATGATTTCCTGTTTGAGACATGTTTTTACAATGCGTATTCCGACAAGTTAGAAATGAATTTCAAGAAACCAAGAGAGGTTTTTCTTTAGAAAGAGATTATTTACAAAAACCGTTCTCATATTTTACACAAATATTACGGTTTGAGAATTACAGGTGGCGTTTTGAAGCCTATTTTTCAGAATTTTGCCTCATGAAAAGCAGGAAATCAGTTAAAACGTGCCATTTATTGTTTGTAACTATTTCTATTTTGGGAAAGGGGTTGGAGTTCGAAGTGGTGAGATGGAAAGGACACATAGTGCTATATATTTCATGGTACAAGAGTAGAGAAGGGTTAGAATGAGCTAGAGAGGGGGGTGCAGCCTGAGAGATTCAATCTTGAAGACTCGAGAAGGCTTATGTAGCTTGAAGGCTCAAAGACTATATTTTCTGGATTCTTGATTCTTCAGTGAATGAAATCACTTTTCCCTATTCATATCCATTTCTTTATGTATTCGTGTTATAAGTGATTGATTCACTTTGTTCTTGTTTCACTTAATGATTGAAGGAAGTCTATCTTTCATTGCATTAGTGGTATAAGTTTGCAAGTATACTTCTTATTGTTGTAATTGGACTGTCATGTATACCTAATGTGTGTATGATTTTATTGATTATAGTAATTTCTCCATGTTCATTAAATCCTATTGAGCATCTAATTATTTCATGTGAAGCCAACCTTTCCAGAGGATTGTCTTGATTATCTCGTGAGTATAAGTCTTAACAGTCTCATAGTTTGATCCGTTATTGAGAATTATACACGTTAAAATTAGACCTATATGTTACCAAGCTCACTCCCATCTGCAGTTTGGGGTGAATTATTGGAGAGCTAACACAATCAACTCTTTTATTCCTCGTCGCCTTGTCTTATGTCCTGAATGTGTTTCATTTTTTGTTCTTTTCTACAACAAAACAATTGAAAATTAGTATTCCATGCAATAATTAAATTTGATATACATAAAAGAATAAATGAATGATTACATAACAAGAGAAATGACAAGGAAACTCTGGCTTCCTATACCGAATTTAACGGTGAAGCCCTTTTATTTTTTTTATAATGCATTAAAATTTGTTTGAATCAAATAGGGGAAAGATTGAGATGATGAATAGAATAAAATCGCATACCTAAAATTTCTCCTCTGCAAATTTGTATGAATATTTGGCTCTTCAAAAAAATCTACCCACTCCAAAGACTTTGCTCGTAAATCCCTATTGCACAAATCTCCCCTCTAAATTTTGGTAAAGGAATGAAATAATGAGTAGGGTTTTCATTTACAAACACATACATTTTTTTTTTTTTAACTAAAACGGTTATGTTGTATTGATCGGTTTTCAGGCAGACCTGAATCAGAAAATTACATATCTAAGGAAGGTTGGTGACCTCTAACAGTGCTGCCAACCTTCTTGTGAACGTCTTGGGAAACCCATCCCATTCACTTCTTGCACTAGTTCGGGAGAATGACGAAAATTGCATACATGAATAAATTCTCACAAATTGTGAGCAGAGTAGA
>ML795736.1:390568-405178 GCA_009831015.1 Picea engelmannii | reverse complement strand
GTTCTACTTGTAGTGCGACTATCAATGCACTTTATTTGTTAATCACCTATGTACATGGTCAACTTAGGAACATCGATGCACATGGTTGACTTAAGAGCACCGGGGGGCATGTTCGAATTAGGAGCATTGGTGTGCATAATTGAATTAGGAGCACCAAGGCACGTGGTTGAATTAGGAGCACCAAGGCGCACAATCAACTTAGGTGCATCGGTGTTAAAACCTCTGCCCGCCCACCTTAAGTTGATCAACCGTACTGGTGCGGTCGATCGACTTAGGCATGCCGGTGATAAACCCTCCGACTGCCCACCTCCGCTATAAATAGAGAAGGGATAGTTTTTTTGCGGAAGTTTCGTAAAAACCCCCACAAAAAGGTGTTCTCCTTGTAGTGTAGATTCTGTTGAAACGAGTTGGATAACTATTTGTGGAAGGATTTTGTGTAAATATGGTAGAAGGGATTTATTTACTTAGGATTTATAAGATCTTCAACATTATGGTCAAAACATTCACCTCCAATTTTCACTTTTCCATTCAACACTAAAGATGTATTCTAAACATTGGCATTTCTATTGTACAAGTGATTTGAAAAATAAAAAATAAAAATTCACTACAATAAATATTATATAACATAACTCTAATTATAACCTTAATACATAACAAAATTATTTACACTTTAACCTAATTCTAGTAATTAATATTAATAAAGTTGGTATTGAAGCAAGATCGTTCCTTGGTAGCGCTTACATTTATAAATCTTCTTTTTAATGCAATATGTGATATGGCTTGATTAACAACTTCTTGGAGATGGCAAGCATCTGTTAAAACAAACAACTCATAAAAAAACTCATAATCGTAGATGGTAGTGGTGTTTCCCTTAATATATCATATAGACTAACAACTTTATCAGAGATGATTAACATCTATTAAAACAAACATAATGTAGAAGGTGGATGATTTCCACCTAATAGTTCATATATGCATGCTTCCATGTTCTTGTGGTTATACATTGACAAACTAGGACAATGGATAAATGAGAAAGGAGCGACGGTGAACATTGTGAGCATAGTCATCAAATTTTGTTATATGTCAATGACTATTTTCACAACTAGAACATTAAGGAGCCAACAAGAACACCTTTTGACGCTATAAACATTCAATGAAGAAGTAGGCATGGAAGTTAACACTCGAAATATTAAAAGTGGTTGGCTTCTATTCCAAACATAGATCAATTCAACCCTAATTAAGTTTAAAAATGAGGCACTCGAGATTATGTAGGAGTACAGGTGACTAGGCATTGAGCTCAATGAAGTTTGGAAGTATTGATCAAGAAAAAGGATGCAAGGAATTTGGAAGGCAACATTCTTTCCACAATATAGATGTCAATCAATAATATTCCTAACATTGATGACAATGATTATGATATGGTTGCGATGCATGGGGCTTGAGCATATCCAAAATATGTGGGGTTAGATGGAAGATGTGTAAATACACCTATTGATATCCTCTATGAGAATCAAAGCATCCATACCATATAAGATTATGCTTGTTGAAACAAGTTTGTACATATTGGAATTAGAGCCAATAGAAACATTGTTACTATACATGTACTCAGTAGGTAAAATGGGTAGCATGAGAATATCCATGTAAATCAACAAGGATACAATGCAATTTAGGAAGAACAGTTGGGAACTTCAATGCAAGAAATGATTTTCAATTTGGAATATATCCAAGGAATACTACCTACTCGATGAAAAAGAGAAGAGGTGGTATTTAAAGGACTATTATAGGAAGGGTGAATGGATGACAAAAATTCAAAATAACAATATTACATAGATCATTTCAACCCAACAAATAGAATCAAACTACATGATTAACTTGTGCTTAACACACCATGGAAGGAGAAACACACTCTACCTAGGTTTGAACAAACTCTCATAGCTTAAGGTGTGAAATATATAGATGGAAGGAACCAAAGAAGTAATGGAACCTCAAGATTGTGCAATATGTAGATTAATGAAGGTGGAAACAAAGAAAAAATTCCTTCTCCATTGAAAAACATATAGTCATTTCAAAAGGGAGTCATAACTAGACGATACAACATGGGAATACATATTTTGAGGCATCTAGATAGAGTATATTGTTAGAGAATGAGAAGGATGATGTACCGTTGAGCCAAAGTTGTTAGAGTCGTGCAAAAATTGGGCCCATCCCACTCCCCAAGGAGCATCTAGATTGTTAATACTGGTATGGGGATTGGAATTAGTTCACCCACTTATGCAATTAATTTTGAATTCTTTGTACTTTTGGTCCCTATTTGTTCGATACAAAAGGTTTGACCATGTGAATGCAACTCTTTTTCCCATAGATTGAATGGTTGGAGCATAATCTTATATCAAACTTCCCTCCATTTGACGGAATCCAACACAATAACTTGGAGTTCGGATCAATTTTTCGAGCATTTGTGTCGATCAAAATTTAGCAAAACCCTCAAGGGCATTGTTCCACCATGTGAAAAACTTTGATTATGGTTGAACTTTGATCATGCCTCAAATTTATATCAGATTCTTGCAAATTTGTGGTTGAAAAGGGGGTCCTTTTCTAAAAGATTAGCTTAATCCCTAGTTGGTCTCATGGATATTAATGGAAAATATCTCTCTCACTCTCTCTCACACACACACATGTGACTCAATGCCATTATTTCCTTTTGCATGCATAAACATTTAATATATTGCAACACTTATTATCCAAAATCAACACAAATATTGTAAAATTACACCAATGCAAAAAAACATTAAGACCATAAAACCATGGCCTAAATGTTTGATTTGTTATGTGCATTTTTCTAGTTTGTTTGCTTTCAATGCCCAACAAACACAACAAATTTCTTGATTTACATTCTTTCACTATTCAATCTCATTTGTACTTGAATTAGAGGGAATCAAAGAACACACATTAGCATTGCAAATGAAAATTACACATTTTAAAACACACTTAGGTCACATGCAAATATAATGCTTATTTTGTTGTATTTGCTTCCTTTCTTTGTTTGCTTTATATGCATCCTTTCTTTGTTTGCTTTATATGCATCCTTTCTTTGCTTTTATTTTTTTTAATATATATTTCCACAAATAACAACAACAACAACAACAATTAATGTTATTATTATTTCACACACACACACATTGAAATTAAATTCTTCAAATGCTATAAAGCATTGTTGGAACTCCATAATATAATCTCTATTAAAAAACTTCTAGAAAATACTATTGGGTCTATAGATAGATTCTAGTATATGTCGTATTCTATCTCCTATACATTCCATCTTTCCTTGTTTGTAATGAATTCACATTACACACATGCACCATAATCTTTAATTACAAATTACAAATTTAAGAAAATAAACCTAAAAAAAGTTAAACAAACCTCTCCCATACACATCATTGCACCTATTATGGCCTAGACTATATTATTTGACATATTTCCATTCATAGTCAAATTTAAGTCTCCTTTGGCTTTTCTCTCATTAATGGGTAAAACAAACATGGGTGAGTGTTGCTCATGTTTCTTGCATTATTCATTTAAAGTCTACTATTGTAATTAAATAAAATTAATTGAACGTGTAAGAATTGCATGCATGGAATCACAAAACAACATTAAAGCACAACAAACATACATTAAACTATTCTACACACATTTAGACCATTATGTGAATTAATAATCTTTAATTGGGACATAGTTTCATGTGTAGTGCATAAATTTCCAAGCACAAGAAAATACAACGTCTAGCCTCCTACTACCGTGAGACCCTAGTCTCATTCATCACAATATAGGGATCCCTTCTATGAAAGACATCTAATGTTTTTGTCAGCACCTACTCCCTAGCCTATAGAAATATGTTTTCCCCTCCTATCTCCCTCAATTGTTGAACAACAGACACCATGAGATAAAACAACTAAATAGATCCCAACATGCCAACTCGGCTCTAGAAGATCTACATCAACTAGATCCCCAATGATATCTAGTAGTGCATTGGAAACCAATACTTTGATCAGAACCTTGCATCCTTCACTCACCCAACATACCCACAATACATATTAGCACATATCTTGGTATAGAACTAGAGCCAAATGATATTTTAGTTGCATGGGACTTAATAGGACTCACTTATGTACTTCAGCACATCCTTGCATGCTTCCTCTCGTGTCATGTCGCATTACTCCTCACCTCTAACCTCTGCTTGTCAATCCTCCGTGTCACTCTTCAATTCATTGTCTCTTTGCCCATTATGTTCCACACCCAATCCATCATGTCATACTACTCATGGTTGTAGTCACATCTTAGCCTCTACTAGAAAACCCTATGTGACTAACCAACACTCAAATGGGATTGTACTAGAATTATGCATAGTGACCACTTCGAGAGTAATATTAACAACAATGATCTTGGTTACCTTAAACACACAATGCATCAATGTGACCTTTAAGTTGTACTCCTTATTTGATCTATGCACCAAGCACCAATAATCCTCCTTATAGTTCTTTAGTCATAGTTTGCATCCTTATTAGGTATCCTCTACACATTCTCCACAATGAAGGGAATGCCCCCTTCCAAAGGACTTAAAGCAATGATCCCAAGGATCCCATTAGTATAAGACTAGGCCCCGATGGTCTATACTTGCCCCACCTTCCTTGAGTTGCACCTCTAGAGTATCATCCTCTCTACATGTGCCATATATTTGTAGGCCTCGATGCATGAGCCCTACCTCTCCTGGACATCGACTATATCTATCACCATGGGAAATTTAGACTCTTTCTACAAACACAAGCACATCGAGCCATTCTCATCTCCAAAAGATCTTAGGGGTTAAGTAATTTCACTTATTTGTTAATTTTTGCTACATTTTAAACAACTCTTTATTTTTTCCTGCTTCACACATTTCCATAGTAGAAATCCATGACACAACATCCAAATTTGAAAAAAAAAGGAGAATCTAATGTCCATAAGTTCACAGTTTGATGTGGAAATTAATCACAACAAGTGAAAAGTGCATGCAACATCATAAAAATTGGCATTATTTTCAAGGTCAATGTATGCATTTCAACCCACTCTCTCAAGTTCATGCATGTGATTTTTGCCTTGGGGTACAAGAAACTCAATCTTCGTAGGGAGAAAATTGTTTTTAAATCTGCCATAAAATTTACCTCAATCCTTGTGTGCCACCTCAATAGTCTATGTCAACATGGTTGTCCACACCAACATCTCTTCCTCCTCTATGACAACAAATAAATAAGTTGAGAATTAAGCACAATTTACTTTACTATATTTTCTTTACCATACACGTTTTTTTCTTTTAAACTTTCTTACTTTATACTTATAGGCTAATTGTGTTTTTCCAACTCATACTTTAGTTGATTCTTGCAAACAAACACCCAACTTTGGCATTCTTTACTGCACTAGATACATGGTAACCACAAGACACATTTTTTTCCTTTTTAGATTCATAATACACCCCAAGCATTGACACACACATGATTCACATGTGCATAATGTCTACTCATCGGGGCATAACAAATGAATATTGTTCAACTATTTATTTTTATTTACTCTATCGACATTACATGACATTGATTACTTGATTGTTAGTGATTCTTATTTATATATGTATCCATATTTTTATCATGATAACTTGTTTTTAGGTTCATGATGGTTATCTCCAAGATTTTCAAAAGCATGACTTTTGCTTGCCAAACACATGCCTCATAGCGTTGTCACCATTTTGCACACATCCATGCTTGAGAACCCTCTGCGTTCATGTCTATCTACGCACACTACTTTTGCTTCTTTACCTCTAGTCACTTTCTTGCTTCGGCTCACAAAGACCTTATTTCTTGGTGATTATGATATTTGGTTTATTATATCATGAATAATTACTTAATCATTGTGATGATGTGATCTTGGGTATGGTCCATATGGTCCAACTACCTTATTTTTCTATAGTCTCGCTTAACCTAGTCAACATAAACCATTAAGCTACCCGCAACCCTACACGGGTGTCAGTTTATGGTCACAACCCATATTCACCCCACTTGGTAGATGGAAATATTGCATGACTCCATTGGGTGATTAGTTTCTAGCCATTCGGTTCTCATCTCATTCAGTGTTGGAGCAATCTATCATCCATTTTTAGTGACTCAAAGAATACATACTTCACTACATAGTGGTTCCATTAGAGTGACATTATTATTTTCTTGCATAGCTTTGTCAATGAGTTGATCATGGCTCCCATACACTTGTAGTTTACATCTTCCTTTTTGTGCATACTTCTCTACAATGTCTCTAATTTTCTATTCATAAATGGAATGAAAGTTATAGTCCTCGAGTGCTTTTAACACTTTACAAAAAAAATAGAAAAAGGATCGAACTTTTTTTCTCATACAATCTTTTATCCTCAACCAAAGATTCACTGTTCATAATAATCTTACTTATGTTACATTTGTTCACATAAGCATCTACTCTTTCATTTACTTAGGAAAAGAAAAGACTATACAAGTATCATCCTAAGAAGATATCTTTGATACATAAAAAATACAATCATTTCGTATAAACACCATGAATTTCCCATAAATACCAAATAAAAATTGGGATGTAGAAACTAGGAGAGAAAATATAATTTCATAAATTTATTGAGGTCGAAATAGAGACTCCCTCCTTAACTCCTCCACAATCATAGTACCTTTAATCAACAACTGACAACCTAACTCCTCCACAATCATAGTACCTTTAATCAACAATTGACATTCTCTCGATAAGGAATGAACAATCACATTCAATTATATATATATGAAAGAAATAAACATGAAAGATTCTATAGTCTCTTTTAGATAATTACCAATTTACCCAATAATTAAATTATGCAGTTGTGACACTCCTTTCACCTGATTGATTAGTAGGGACGAGTTTCCAAATATTTGAATATGAGTTATATTCCTTTACAAAGCACACTTTAGTAGAAATTTCAGAGCCATGAGCTTTGTAGAATTATTGGAACCCACTCTCAGACCTGCTTTGTACTTTACGAATGAGAATTTGACAAATAAACAATTCCACCAACACTAAAAAAGTCTCGAGGACCCTGCCTTGCTCCATTGAAAAACCCCAAGCTTAGGACTTGTAAATTGACAACTCACCTTCTTGTCTCGGTCCTCCTTGATTAATATTCATCTATAGTTTGACATCATGAATCTCACTCAAGCATAAACCTAAAAGGATGAAAGAAATTTCTCATCAAATGTTTGAGAGTTTATAGGTAGCCATATCCCCCAACCAACTAAGCATGGAATATATTTGAATTATTTTTCAATAAACCATTTCCTTAAACATTATTCCATAGACTCACCAATTCACAGATTTGATACCACTGTAATCTACACAACCATCTTTTAGATTTGTCATACTTCTCTACAATATCATTAACAAAGAGGCCCCACCATATGTTAGTTTAGGTAAGTGGTACCTTATATATATTTTCATGTTTTTGTTGTTTGGTTGTGTTTTGGTCGACACACATCATCACTCTCTATGAGTTGCTTACTTCAAGGGGGGGAATTGTTATGTCAAGTTGGGGAATGCGATACAATTCACACACGACATACAATATAGGTACGAAGATGCCCATTCAAGGGGAGTGGATAAATCACTTTAGATTCTTAGTTTGTTATGTTGTAGGAAACCTTCCCTTATATTTTGGCTTCTTTGTGGATACAACCATCTTTGATTAAGGTTGTTCTATCCAACCATCTTTGATTAAGGTTGTTCTTCTCTTTTCCCCCTTAGTGTACTCAATTTTACTTGATTAGTGTGCAAATGTGCACTTGACATGCTTTATCCACTATATTATGTAAAATGATGGAACACCTAGAGGAATCTCCTTTTCTACCAAAATGACATGTCAAACATTAAAAAGGAATTGGCTCGCTATATAAAAGAGACATGTAAATTGTAGTTGTGCTTTCTTGCTTTACTCACCTCCTTAGTTTAGCTTTCTTGCATCTTTTTTCTTTGCTCTAGAGCTAATTTAAGGAAGGATTACCTTCTCACACCATTTAATTACTCAATTGTTTGCTTCTCACTCAATTACATGACTACCAAGTCTCTACCAAATCACAACTATTGGTTCAAATGCATTTGAACCAAGCCTATTGTGGATTTAAGAGGTCCTCTTGGCTTGCTCTAAGCCATTCACATATATTCCCTACATTGTTGCTACTCTATTTAGGATTTATTAATCAAGTGTTCATCTAGCCCATCATTCATTCTTAGTGTCTTTGACTTGGATTGTGACACACCATTCAATGAACTCTTATATTTTCTTTATAGTTAATTGTAATAGTTGATTCCATTGACAACATGGTATTGTTATCATGGTTGACATTTGTGCGTATATTTTGTTATAATGCTTGTAGTACAATACTACATGTTTCAATACCCATGAAAAAATTAACATTCCCAACGGATACCAATTTGACCTCACTACTATATTCCTCTATTGATCACTACTGGTAATCAAGATTGGTACTTTACCTCCGCTCCCATTGATCCTTCCTATTCCACTAGTACCACTCAATTAGGCTCCTAATTGGCATTGGTCAACTTGTTTGCTGGTTATTCCCTACATGGATAAACATTGGATTAGGGACCACATTGATGTTAAACTATACAATGGTTTCCTTATCTTTGCACCCATAATACCCAACTATATTTCAACATTTTAGGAACAACATCCACCCAAATTTGACTATTAATAATTGAATTAAGAATTTAATTACTTCCACCCAAATTTTTCCATTAATAATTGAATTAAGAATTTAATTACTTCAAACAATTTCAATATTCAACTAACCATATAAAAAGGGAAAAAAATGTTATAGATATTATTCTACAATGYAACACCAAAATAATTAAAATTTGGATATTTAAAAATTTACACSAATAAGAAAGAGAACAGATTTTGTWKTCATAAACTCTACCCTAAAACTCACTCGAAACCCAAACAATTAAAATTTATATTTTGAATGATTTGGGTCATGACACAAGAGCATAGCCCAATTTCCGTAGTTCCGATTCAATTATTTAAAGCAATGTATGGGGTTTTCTTTTCAATGATTTAAACCAATGTATATGGTCGGCGCGCATTTGGTGAATTCCATTTGAATTTCTGAGTTCTTGAGCATTCGGCGGGGACAGTGTGCAGTYCTCACTCTCTGGTGCGAGCGGCTTCATTTTTGAGGCATTGAGCAACAATCGTGACTGGATAGATATACGTACAGGTATATTCATGACCTTGTCATCAAATTTATCTTTTTTTCCCTGGTTACTTACWATTTCAATAACAGCGTCATTCGTTCTTGTAGCTATTTTCAGCATTGATTAAAGCARGCAAAATCATCAACATTACTGCACTTTGCAGTAAGTCTATATTATAAAGAATCGGAATGAAGCCCATTCAACTTTCTAGATTCTGTATCATGCAATGTGCTTCATGGTTTAGGGTTTAGGGGCATTTTTGGGATTTAGGTTGTACAGGGCCACAAACGTTTGCGTTAAATATTCGACGAGCTCGTAGAAGTATAGCGGTTGATTTCTGAAATGAAAATCATTTTTTTTTCGGAATCATAATTTGTTTGTAGAGAGGGATTGATTCTATTCACATATCATACATCATGGAGTATATTAGTCCGGAGGGGCTGCGTCTGGATGGGCGTCGACCATTGGAAGTAAGTAAACTTTTATGTCATTCTTTGCCTGTTAGCCGAGTGATTTTGATATTGAAGGTGGGTTAGTGACACAACTATGAAAATTCTGCAGATGCGACAGCTACATGCACAGCTAGGAGTTGTTGACAAAGCCGATGGGTGTGTGTGGATTCATACTTCTAGTTATTATCATGTCACTTAATTATTTTTATAGTGCAGTTTAGCTTCTGCACGTCATGTTTTATTGCTGTTCATTGCATGGGCTTGAATTCTAATTAAGATACGTATTTCATTCTTTGCGTATGAAGCTCTGCTATCTTTGAGATGGGGAACACAAAAGTCATCGCAGCTGTATATGGGCCTCATGAGGTGCATACCGACATTGAACTTTTTCAAGTTTTTTCTCTCAATTTGTTCTACCAGAGACCTTCATCTTCTTGTCCAGCCCATGTCGTTACATATCATATTTGGACCTTGATATTTCATAGATATGTGGAGATACATTTTTATATTTGGGAATTGGGATTTGCATACGACAATTTTATATGCAACATGCAGAACAACATCAAATTGCTTCAAGTGAAGATTTCAAAAAATCTTACCTGTTACTTCTTCAAATGAAACAATTGAGTCCAGGTTGATTCTAGAAGTGATAGTCTACACTGTACAGTTTGTAGATCTCACATCCTGAAACAATTTTGTCATTGCAGATACTATAGACTGAGATTTGGGTTTATATAATCAAATCAGCTAGATATGATTCACAATGTTCTTACTTTAGTGTGCAGATCTCACATTTATGAAATGTTCTTTTGGTTAGAAGTGCTCGCAGAAACATGCCCCATGGTGCTGCACAGTATAACACACACTTTTTTAAACTTAGATGCCAAGACTGAGGGGTATCTATTCTGCCAAATTCACTCAGCACTTGCACCGCACCTCAACCCTTTTTAACATGCTTTTCAGGTGGGGCGGACCACAATGAGAATAGAACCCTGGTCGATGTCTCAACACTCCCCTCACCAGTGAACCAAGGCCCTGTTGGCAAAATTAATTTCGTCAATACAAATCATCTCGGGAAGTAGGACAAAGATGGTTGATGGTGTCCATACTTTGAACATATCGATACAGATTGGAGGTGAATGACCAAAACATTAGATGATGTCATAATCATTCAAGGCATATCTCCTTAAATTGGTCACACACATTAAAGTTCAAACAAATTATTCATGGCTTTTCATTTTATTAAAAAACCATCTGCCAATCACCAATTTAAGTCGAGCTATTGCCTTGCAGTAGAACTTTCGGTATTCATCAACTAATAAACTCATTTGAAAGGCATCTGGCCACATGCATAACCTTGTCAAAAAGGTTGTTTGTCAATTCCGTGTCTAGTTAGATCATAAATGATAGTTGCTGATCAAGATCAAGAGGGTTTAACCATGCAAATTTAATTATAGTTAACATCTAAAAATCTCAATTACTAGCACACGACTCAATATAATTATGTTCCATAATGATTGGATACATAATAATGGTCAAAAGGCAAGGAAAGGAAAAAGTCATCTATTAGTGATCAAATAGGAAGGCCGAAATTTTCTATTGGAATGCACTGGCTTGGCATTGATTATGCCAAAACTTGTTTTTAATAAGGCAACTTAATCCCTTGTTATGTTGAGGCCATTGTTAAACTAAGAGCCCTTGTCGAGTGAGCCAATTGATAAGGATGGCATTTCATCTGTCAAGATGTTGACTTGCAAAAAAGTGCTCAAGTTATTCCCTTGTATGTTTTCAACAACCATGTCACATCGAACAGGGAAATGGGTACCGTTTTTTGAAATGGTAAGGATTTGGGAAACAACAATTACAAATCTTCAAGAAAGAGGAAATTACATATATAACTATTTTTTATTCTTCATACTAAATATTAGTAAAAAATAACTGAATCTAGAAAAATTAAAACCATTCACAATTAAGGCAATATGAGTGCACAACCTTATTATTATATAACCACATGCAGAGATTATTGTATAATCACATTCAGAGATTTGGAGAAAACAAGTCTTTGTATTCCTTGTTCAGCAAGTTAGCGTATTCCCTGGATCATTCAGAAGTTTGTTTGACCTTCTCATCTTGGTCCTCCTTCTACACATAATAGTTGCTAGTAGTATTAGAACTTGTGATCAGAGTCCAAGGAAAATTGGGCAAATATGGCCTTTTTGGATTCAATTTTGAATACAAATCACAGTTAGAGGGGTGTTGTTTCACATTAAGAAAATTGCCGTTCAATTTTTTGTTGGATACCCTTTTTCCACGTTATAAGCCACAATTTAAAAAAGTGAAAACCTCGAAGGAAACAACATTTTTGTTTACGAAACTGTTGTGAAATGAACAGGAAACGTTTCCTGGCTGTTTTCTACACCATTTCCATACTGAAAACATGTCCTGTCTAGAAATGGCTCTGAAGTAAGCATATCCTGACAGAACAAGCCTCCCTAATGTATAAGGCAAGGCATCGCTGATCATAACGTCTGAAGAAGGTTGATAACGACTGGTTCAAACCTCTAT
The DNA here is from genome assembly GCA_009831015.1 of Picea engelmannii. Taxonomy (NCBI): domain Eukaryota; kingdom Viridiplantae; phylum Streptophyta; class Pinopsida; order Pinales; family Pinaceae; genus Picea; species Picea engelmannii. The sequence continues at coordinate 392,861 of ML795736.1, read as the reverse complement.
AAAGATAATGAAACCTATCTCTGATTTCATAGTAGACAGGACAACAAAAGATACAGTGCTTCTCAACCTTAAACTTTCCCAAAGAGTAGAGTCTGCAAATCCGTTTCACTCTAGAAAGGTGGTGATTTGTTTGAACCCTTGAACATACCCGACTTTGGGAAAGTGGTATATGAGTCCCATGTACTAGATGGAGCTGGAGACACTACGTTTGAACAATAAGCCTGTTGGTGATCTGGAGAAATGTTTGACATAAAAGGCTAATTATTGGCTCAAGGGACCGAATGGTTATGTCTAGAAGATCTGTTTGAAGCTCTAGTAAATATCACCACTGATAGTAGCATTAATTTCCTCCTTAAGGGGGAGGAAGTGGTTAGGGGCATCAAGAGAGATAGAATAGGGAGGAGTCACTCAATGGAGATAACCACCTCTTCAAGAAATGATCATAAGGTCACTGGCTCATCTAAGGGAAGAGAGTTTCACGGAAGAGTAGAGCATCGGGTAGGGGTATCTCATCTGTCTTGAAGGGGAGCCAGTTATTTGTTGTACTCTGTGAAGGTAGATGATGAGCTTGAATATCGTCTTGGAGCATGGAAGTTTGGACCCTCTTGATGCGAGACCACTTTGTACGAACAAGGTTGGGTCCCCAAATCTTAGATCCATATAAGACAATGGGCTTGGTGATTGTATCGAAGATCTTCATCTTTGATGAAATGTCTAGGAAATGAATTTGAAAACATTCTCTCTCTAACAAAGCCAGAGATGCATTCTTGTTACAAACTCTTGGTTGGGATGTAGGTTTCATATTAAATTTGGGACATGTGAAGAGAAGCCCTACGTATGTTTAAGAGGTGGTAATATCCATAGGTTGCTTTTGAAAAAATGGTATCCAAAAAGGGCTTGCTTGGTTGTATTGTGAATTGTGATCTTGGTTTCCCAAGATTCATTGTCAATTGCCAAAGATCACAATAGTGACCCAACACATCCAACTTCCTTTGAAGCCCCTCTAGAGTGGAAGCCAATAAAACTACATAATCAATAAACGTGAGGAGTGAGTTAAGGACCTGATGAAGTAGACAACCATCTTCTCCTTGAGTAGATTTCTTGATGAATTGCTTTAGTTCATCTATGTAGACCTTGAAAAGAGTGGGGGAAAGAGGACGTTCTCGTTTAACCCTAATGGTGCTCCAGATACTCTTAGATAAGCTATGGGATGTGAAAAACCTTCTTTCAACGGTCTTATAAAGTTGCATGACCAATGATAATAGAGAATTAGGTACTCACAGGGAATAAAGACCTTCCGTGAGCAAGAGTTTGGGTACCATGTCAAAAGCCTTTCGAAAGTTGACAAAGCAACAATAAACTTTCGAGGATTGTTGTCTAGCCTCCTCAATGGTAGCCCAAAGAGTGAGTACATGACCTATGTCTCATAGTCAATCCTGAAGCCCTCTTGGCCTCTAGCCCTTCACTCATGCCTCTCAAACTAGTTAGATAAGTAAAGATCAATGGTTACGCCATAAAGTTCGACAAAGTTATGGATTATCATGATGGTATTGTAATTAAGAGGATCTAAGGCATGGCCAAATTTGTGTATAGGGTGGATAATGTGTTGGGACTAGGAAAGGGAGGAATCAAAGCATAAAACCTCATTGAAAGCGGTGGCCAAGGGATGAAGTAGAGGTCCCATCCCATGTTTGAGGAGTTCAGATTGGAGACCCTCGAGGTTGGTGAATTTGTTGGTATTTGGTTTATGAATGGCTCTCTTGATAAGGTTGGGAGTAAATAAATGACTAGACGAGGGGGGGGGGAGTCTTGAATGGGTGGTTGACCTAGAACATTACAGAGCGAGGAGGCATGGGGTTGTCAGGCGTGGGGTTAATATTAGTTGGTTGTTATTCCCAAGGGAGGAGGGTTCGCCAAAAGGTCTTGGGGGATGTGTGGATGAGAGAAAGGAGTTCCTTTCTTCTAGTGGCTAAGGATTCAAGTTTCTTTCTTCTAAGAAGGTGATGATTATCCTTATGAGAAGTGAGGTCTAGGGCAGAAAGGTCGGCATGGTTGTACTTAAGTTTTGTATAGATAACTTTGCAGTCATCGTCATACCATTTATCCATAGGACATGAGCACTGAGAGAGAGAGACTTTTGGTGGGTGGATGGTGTTGAAATAATGTAACTGCGAAGAGCATTCTTATTATTATTGTTATTTTATTATTAGGATTAATCCCCATTGTGGATTAATCATGTCGGTAATTGTATTAGGACCAAATCCCCTTTTGTGGATTGGTCATCGGACAATTG
>ML795736.1:365280-382255 GCA_009831015.1 Picea engelmannii | reverse complement strand
AAAATTTGGGTGGAAGTAATTAAATTCTTAATTCAATTATTAATAGTCAAATTTGGGTGGATGTTGTTCCTAAAATGTTGAAATATAGTTGGGTATTATGGGTGCAAAGATAAGGAAACCATTGTATAGTTTAACATCAATGTGGTCCCTAATCCAATGTTTATCCATGTAGGGAATAACCAGCAAACAAGTTGACCAATGCCAATTAGGAGCCTAATTGAGTGGTACTAGTGGAATAGGAAGGATCAATGGGAGCGGAGGTAAAGTACCAATCTTGATTACCAGTAGTGATCAATAGAGGAATATAGTAGTGAGGTCAAATTGGTATCCGTTGGGAATGTTAATTTTTTCATGGGTATTGAAACATGTAGTATTGTACTACAAGCATTATAACAAAATATACGCACAAATGTCAACCATGATAACAATACCATGTTGTCAATGGAATCAACTATTACAATTAACTATAAAGAAAATATAAGAGTTCATTGAATGGTGTGTCACAATCCAAGTCAAAGACACTAAGAATGAATGATGGGCTAGATGAACACTTGATTAATAAATCCTAAATAGAGTAGCAACAATGTAGGGAATATATGTGAATGGCTTAGAGCAAGCCAAGAGGACCTCTTAAATCCACAATAGGCTTGGTTCAAATGCATTTGAACCAATAGTTGTGATTTGGTAGAGACTTGGTAGTCATGTAATTGAGTGAGAAGCAAACAATTGAGTAATTAAATGGTGTGAGAAGGTAATCCTTCCTTAAATTAGCTCTAGAGCAAAGAAAAAAGATGCAAGAAAGCTAAACTAAGGAGGTGAGTAAAGCAAGAAAGCACAACTACAATTTACATGTCTCTTTTATATAGCGAGCCAATTCCTTTTTAATGTTTGACATGTCATTTTGGTAGAAAAGGAGATTCCTCTAGGTGTTCCATCATTTTACATAATATAGTGGATAAAGCATGTCAAGTGCACATTTGCACACTAATCAAGTAAAATTGAGTACACTAAGGGGGAAAAGAGAAGAACAACCTTAATCAAAGATGGTTGGATAGAACAACCTTAATCAAAGATGGTTGTATCCACAAAGAAGCCAAAATATAAGGGAAGGTTTCCTACAACATAACAAACTAAGAATCTAAAGTGATTTATCCACTCCCCTTGAATGGGCATCTTCGTACCTATATTGTATGTCGTGTGTGAATTGTATCGCATTCCCCAACTTGACATAACAATTCCCCCCCTTGAAGTAAGCAACTCATAGAGAGTGATGATGTGTGTCGACCAAAACACAACCAAACAACAAAAACATGAAAATATATATAAGGTACCACTTACCTAAACTAACATATGGTGGGGCCTCTTTGTTAATGATATTGTAGAGAAGTATGACAAATCTAAAAGATGGTTGTGTAGATTACAGTGGTATCAAATCTGTGAATTGGTGAGTCTATGGAATAATGTTTAAGGAAATGGTTTATTGAAAAATAATTCAAATATATTCCATGCTTAGTTGGTTGGGGGATATGGCTACCTATAAACTCTCAAACATTTGATGAGAAATTTCTTTCATCCTTTTAGGTTTATGCTTGAGTGAGATTCATGATGTCAAACTATAGATGAATATTAATCAAGGAGGACCGAGACAAGAAGGTGAGTTGTCAATTTACAAGTCCTAAGCTTGGGGTTTTTCAATGGAGCAAGGCAGGGTCCTCGAGACTTTTTTAGTGTTGGTGGAATTGTTTATTTGTCAAATTCTCATTCGTAAAGTACAAAGCAGGTCTGAGAGTGGGTTCCAATAATTCTACAAAGCTCATGGCTCTGAAATTTCTACTAAAGTGTGCTTTGTAAAGGAATATAACTCATATTCAAATATTTGGAAACTCGTCCCTACTAATCAATCAGGTGAAAGGAGTGTCACAACTGCATAATTTAATTATTGGGTAAATTGGTAATTATCTAAAAGAGACTATAGAATCTTTCATGTTTATTTCTTTCATATATATATAATTGAATGTGATTGTTCATTCCTTATCGAGAGAATGTCAATTGTTGATTAAAGGTACTATGATTGTGGAGGAGTTAGGTTGTCAGTTGTTGATTAAAGGTACTATGATTGTGGAGGAGTTAAGGAGGGAGTCTCTATTTCGACCTCAATAAATTTATGAAATTATATTTTCTCTCCTAGTTTCTACATCCCAATTTTTATTTGGTATTTATGGGAAATTCATGGTGTTTATACGAAATGATTGTATTTTTTATGTATCAAAGATATCTTCTTAGGATGATACTTGTATAGTCTTTTCTTTTCCTAAGTAAATGAAAGAGTAGATGCTTATGTGAACAAATGTAACATAAGTAAGATTATTATGAACAGTGAATCTTTGGTTGAGGATAAAAGATTGTATGAGAAAAAAGGTTCGATCCTTTTTCTATTTTTTTGTAAAGTGTTAAAAGCACTCGAGGACTATAACTTTCATTCCATTTATGAATAGAAAATTAGAGACATTGTAGAGAAGTATGCACAAAAAGGAAGATGTAAACTATAAGACAAAACATGAGGTATTGATAAATACTATTTACCAAAAAGGTGTTAGAAAATCAGAGAAAGAACATCTCTAGTGAGACTCGTTGACTGACTTGGAGATCGACTCTTTGTAAACTTTGTGTTTCATGTGGTGTGATTGAAGGCTTTGTTATACAAGTGTATGGGAGCCATGATCAACTCATTGACAAAGCTATGCAAGAAAATAATAATGTAACTCTAATGGAACCACTATTTAGTGAAGTATGTATTCTTTGAGTCACTAAAAATGGATGATAGATTGCTCCAACATTGAATGAGATGAGAACCGAAAGGCTAGCAACTAATCGCCCAATGGAGTCATGCAATATTTCCATCTACCAAGTTGGGTGAAGATGGATTGTGACCACGAGCTAACACCTGTGTAGGGTTGTGGGTAGCTTAATGGTTTATGTTGACTAGGTTAAGCGAGACTATAGAAAAATAAGGTAGTTGGACCATATGGACCATACCCAACATCACATCATCACAATGATTAAGTGATTATTCATGATATAATAAACCAAATATCATAATCACCAAGAAATAAGGTCTTTGTGAGCCGAAGCAAGAGAGTGACCAGAGGTAAAGAAGCAAAAGTAGTGTGCGTAGATAGACATGAATGTAGAGGGTTCTCAAGCATGGATGTGTGCAAAACGGTGACAAAGCTATGAGGCATGTGTTTGGCAAGCAAAAGTCACGCTTTTGGAAATCTTGGAGATAACCATCATGAACCTAAAAACAAGTTATCATGATAAAAATGTGGATACATATATAAATAAGAATCACTAACAATCAAGTAATCAATGCCATGTAATGTCATTAGAGCAAATAAAATAAATAGTTGAACAATATTTGTTTGTTATGCCCCGATGAGTAGACATTATGCACATGTGAATCATGTGTGTGTCAATGCTTGGGGTGTATTATGAATCTAAAAAGGAAAAAAATGTGTCTTGTGGTTGCCATGTATCTAGTGCAGTAAAGAATGCCAAAGTTGGGTGTTTGTTTGCAAGAATCAACTAAAGTATGAGTTGGAAAAACACAATTAGCCTATAAGTATAAAGTAAGAAAGTTTAAAAGAAAAAAATGTGTATGGTAAAGAAAATATAGTAAAGTAAATTGTGCTTAATTCTCAACTTATTTATTTGTTGTCATAGAGGAGGAAGAGATGTTGGTGTGGACAACCATGTTGACATAGACTACTGAGGTGGCACACAAGGATTGAGGTAAATTTTATGGCAGATTTAAAAACAATTTTCTCCCTACGAAGATTGAGTTTCTTGTACCCCAAGGCAAAAATCACATGCATGAACTTGAGAGAGTGGGTTGAAATGCATACATTGACCTTGAAAATAATGCCAAATTTTATGATGTTGCATGCACTTTTCACTTGTTGTGATTAATTTCCACATCAAACTGTGAACTTATGGACATTAGATTCTCCTCTTTTTTTTAAATTTGGATGTTGTGTCAAGGATTTCTACTATGGAAATGTGTGAAGCAGGAAAAAATAAAGAGTTGTTTAAAATGTAGCAAAAATTAACAAAGAAGTGAAATTACTTAACCCCTAAGATCTTTTGGAGATGAGAATGGCTTGATGTGCTTGTGTTTGTAGAAAGAGTCTAAATTTCCCATGGTGATAGATATAGTCGATGTCCAAGAGAGGGAGGGCTCATGCATCGAGGCTTACAAATATATGGCACATGTAGAGAGGATGATACTCTAGAGGTGCAGCTCAAGGAAGGTGGGGCAAGTATAGACCATCAAGGCCTAGTCTTAGACTAATGGGATCCTTGGGATCATTACTTTAAGTCCTTTGGAAGGGGGCATTCCCTTCATTGTGGAGAATGTGTAGAGGATACCTAATAATGATGCAAACTATGACCAAAGAACTATAAGGAGGATTATTGGTGCTTGGTGCATGGATCAAATAAGGAGTACAACTTAAAGGTCACATTGATGCATTGTGTGTTTAAGGTAACCAAGATCATTGTTGTTAATATTACTCTCGGAGTGGTCACTATGCATAATTCTAGTACGATCCCATTTGAGCGTTGGTTAGTCACAAAGGGTTTTCTTGTAGAGGCTAAGATATGACTACAACCATGAGTAGTATGACATGATGGATTGGGTGTGGAACATAATGGGCAAAGAGATGATGAATTGAAGAGTGACACGGAGGACTGACAAACAGAGGTTAGAGGTGAGGAGTAATGCGACATGACACGAGAGGAAGCATGCAAGGATGTGTCAAAGTACATAAGCGAGTCCTATTAAGTCCCATGCAACTAAAATATCATTTGACTCTAGTTCTATACCAAGATATGTGTTGATATGTATTATGGGTATGTTGGGTGAGTGAAGGATGCAAGGCTCTGATCAAAGTATTGGCTTCCAATGCACTACTAGATATCATTGGGGATCTAGTTGATGTAGATCTTCGAGAGCCGATTTGGCATGTTGGGATCTATTTAGTTGTTTTATCTCATGGTGTCCGTTGTTCAACAATTGAGGGAGAGAGGAGGGGAAAACATATTTCTATAGGCTAGGGAGTAGGTGCTGACAAAAACATTAGATGCCTTTCATAGGAGGGATTCCTATATTGTGATGAATGAGACTAGGGTCTCACGGTAGTAGGAGGCTAGACATTGTATTTTCTTGTGCTTGGAAATTTATGCACTACATGTGAAACTATGTCCCAATTAGAGATTATTAATTCACATAACGGTCTAAATGTGTGTAGAATAGTTTAATGTTTGTTTGTTGTGCTTTAATGTTGTTTTGTGATTCCATGCATGCAATTCTTACACGTTCAATTAATTTTATTTAATTACAATAGTAGACTTTAAATGAATAATGCAAGAATCATGAGCAACACTCACCCATGTTTGTTTTACCCATTAACGAGAGAAAAGCCAAAGGAGACTTAAATTTGACTATGAATGGAAATATGTCAAATAATATAGTCTAGGCCATAATAGGTGCAATGATGTTTATGGGAGAGGTTTGTTTAACTTTTTTTAGGTTTATTTTCTTAAATTTTAGATTTGTAATTAAAGATTATGATGCATGTGTGTAATGTGAACTCAGTATAAACAAGGAAAGATGGAATGTATAGGAGATAGAATACGACATATACTATAATCTATTTATAGACCCAATAGTATTTTCTAGAAGTTTTTGAATAGAGATTCTATTATGGAGTTCCAACAATGCTTTATAGCATTTGAAGAATTTAATTTCAATGTGTGTGTGTGAAATAATAATAACATTAATTATTATTGTTGTTGTTGTTATTTGTGGAGATATATATTAAAAAAACAAAAAACAAAGAAAGGATGCATATAAAGCAAACAAAGAAAGGAAGCAAATACAACAAAACAAGCATTATATTTGCATGTGACCTAAGTGTGTTTTAAAATGTGTAATTTTCATTTGCAATGCTAATGTGTGTTCTTTGATTCCCTCTCATTCAAGTACAAATGAGATTGACTAGTGAAAGAATGTAAATCAAGAATTTTGTTGTGTTTGTTGGCCATTGAAAGCAAACAAACTAGAAAAATGCATATGACAAATCAAACATTTAGGCCATGGTTTTATGGTCTTAATGTTTTTTTGCATTGGTGTAATTTTACAATATTTGTGTTGATTTTGGATAATAAGTGTGGCAATATATTAAATGTTTATGCATGCAAAAGGAAATAATGGCATTGAGTCACATGTGTATGTGTGTGAGAGAGTGAGAGAGATATTTTCCATTAATGTCCATGAGACCAACTAGGGATTAAGCTAATCTTCTAGAAAAGGACCCTCTTTTCAACCACAAATTTGCAAGAATCTGAGATAAATTTGAGGCATGATCAAAGTTCAACCATAATCCAAGTTTTGCACATGGTGGAACAATGCCCTTGAGGGTTTTGCCAAATTTTGGATCGACACAAATGCTCGAAAAATTGATCTGAACTCTAAGTTATTGTGTTGGATTCCATCAAATGGAGGGAAGTTTGATATAAGATTATGCTCCAACCATTCGATCTATGGAAAAAAGAGTTGCATTCACATGGTCAAACCTTTTGTATCGAACAAATAGGGACTAAAAGTACAAAGAATTCAAAACTAATTGCATAAGTGGGTGGACTAATTCCAATCCCCATACTAGTATTAACAATCTAGATGCTCCTTGAGGAGTGGGATGGGCCCAATTTTTTCATGACTCTTACAACTTTGGCTCAACGGTACATCATCCTTCTCATTCTTCTAACAATGTACCCTATCTAGATGCCTCAAAATATGTATTCCCATGTTGTATCCTCTAGTTATGACTCCCTTTTGAAATGACTATATGTTTTTCAATGGAAAAGGAATTTTTTCTTTGTTTCCACCTTCACTAATCTACATATTGCACAATCTTGAGGTCCCATTACTCCTTTGGTTCCTTCCATCTATATATTTCACACCTTAAGCTATGAGCGTTTGTTCAAACCTAGGTAGAGTGTGTTTCTCCTTCCATGGTGTGTTAAGCACAAGTTGATCATGTAGCTTGATTCTATTTGTTGGGTTGAAATGATCTATGTAATATTGTTATTTTGCATTTTTGTCATCCATTCACCCTTCCTATAATAGTCCTTTAAATACCACCTCTTCTCTTTTTCATCGAGTAGGTAGTCTTCCTTGGATATATTCCAAATTGAAAATCATTTCTTGCATTGAAGTTCCCAACTATTCTTCCTAAATTGCATTGCCTCCTTGTTGATTTACATGGATATTCTCACTCTACCCATTTTACCTATTGAGTACATGTATAGTAACAATGTTTCTATTGGATCTAATTCCAATATGTACAAACTTGTTTCAACAAGCATAATCTTATATGGTATGGATGCTTTGATTCTCACAGAGGATATCAATAGGTGTATTTACACATCTTCCATCTAACCCCACATATTTTGGATATGCTCAAGCCCCATGCATCACAACCATATCATAATCATTGTCATCAATGTTAGGAACATTATTGATTGACATCTATATTGTGGAAAGAATGTTGCCTTTCAAATTCCTTGCATCCTTTTTCTTGATCAATACTTCCAAACTTCATTGAACTCAATGCCTAGTGACTCGTACTCCTACATAATCTCGAGTGCCTCATTTTTAAACTTAATTAGGGTTGAATTGATCTATGTTTGGAATAAAAGCCAACCACTTTTAATATTTCGAGTGTTAACTTCCATGCCTACTTCTTTATTGAATGTTTATAGTGTCGAAAGGTGTTCTTGTTGGCTCCTTAATGTTCTAGTTGTGAAAATGGTCATTGACATATAACAAAATTTGATGACTATGCTCACAATGTTCACCGTCGCTCCTTTCTCATTTATCCATTGTCATAGTTTGTCAATATATAACCACAAGAACATGGAAGCATGGATATATGAACTATTAGGTGGAAATCATCCACCTTTTACATTATGTTTGTTTTAATAGATGTTAACCATCTCTGATAAAGTTGTTAGTCTATATGATATATTAAGGGAAACGCCACTACCATCTATGATTATGAGTTTTTTTATGAGTTGTTTGTTTTAACAGATGCTTGCCATCTTCAAGAAGTTGTTAATCAAGTCATATCACATATTGCATTAAAAAAAGATTTATAAATGTAAGCGCTACCAAGGAACAATCTTGCTTCAATACCAACTTTATTAATATTAATTACTATAATTAGGTTAAAGTGTAAATAATTTTGTTATGTATTAAGGTTATAATTAGAATTATGCTATATAATATTTATTGTAGTGATTTTTTATTTTTTATTTTTTATTTTTCAAATCACTTGTACAATAGAAATGCCAATGTTTAGAATACATCTTTAGTCTTGAATGGAAAAGTGAAAATTGGAGGTGAATATTTTGACCATAATGTTGAAGATCTTACAAATCCTACGTAAATAAATCCCTTCTACCATCTTTACACAAAATCCTTCCACAAATAGTTATACAACTTGTTTCAACGAAATCTACACTACAAGGAGAACACCTTTTTGTCGAGGTTTTTACGGAACCTCCGCGAAAAAACTATCCCTTCTCTATTTATAGCAGATGTTGTTAGCGGAGGTGGGTAGTCGGAGGTTTTAACACCAGTGTGCCTAAGTCAATCGACCGCACCAGTACGGTTGATCAACTTAAGGTGGGCGGGCAGAGGTTTTAACACCGATGCAGTTGATTGTGCGCCCTAGTGCTCATAATTCAACCACGTGCCTCGGTGCTCCTAGTTCGATTATGCACACCAATGCTCCTAATTCGAACATGCCCCTTGATATGTTTATAGCAGAGGCAGGCTTGTAGAGGTTTTAACACTAGTGCATCTAATTTGACCGAGACCGCATTGGTGTGCTTAGTCGACCGACTACACTGATGTGCCTAGTTGACCGACCGCACCAGTGCTCCTAAGTTGACCAAGCACATCGATGCTCTTATAAAACATAATGCCATGGTGCTTAACAAATAAAGTGCATCAATAACCATTATTAATATAAAATGCTAAAATGCATAGCGATGCTTCACCAATAACAAAGCACAATGGTGTTCCCCCGATAACAAAGCGCACCGGAACAATTGATTTTTAAACAAAAAAATAATCTAAAAGCCATAAACCTTCCACGGTGCGCTTAGAAACCAACACATTCTCGGTGCATTCTGGTAAAAATAACACACCAATGTATCTTACTGTCAGGCGCACCGTTAAAGGGTAAAATAAAAAAATACCAAACATAATCAATGCACTGAAATATACAGTGAAAAAATGAAAGGGAATTTTATATTTTCAAAACATATGTGTTTATAAATGAAAACCCTAATCATTATTTTCTTCTTTTGCCAACATTTAGAGGGGAGATTTGTGCAAGAGATATTTACGAACAAAGTCTTTGGATTGAGTAGATTTTTTTTAAGAGCGAGATTTACATACAAATTTGCAAAGGAGAACTTCCATGTATGTGATTTTATTTTATTCATTATCTCAATCTTTCTCCTATTTGATTCAAACAAATTCAAGTGCATTATCAAAAAAATAAAAGGGTTTCACCATTAAATTCAGTATTGGAATCCCTAGCTTCCTTGTTGCTTCTCTTGGTTTTCCTCTCTATGTTTCACAAGTATAATTTTTCTAAGCAACATATTTTTATAGGGTTTTTTTACTTGTACATGGGGCATTTGGTATCTGTTGCGATGGGATCACTCATTGCATTGGATCCCAAACACTGTCGTTGTCAGTTTTCTTTAAAAAAAAAATCTTCTACTATTCGCGATGTGCATTGTACAAGAACAATGCATCGATGTGCATGTTCTTGTATAGGAAGTAGACACCAGTGCTCTTACAAAACATAACATCCCGGTGCTCAACAATTAAAGCTCATAGATAACCACTTTTAATATAAAATATTAAAATGCTAAAACGCATCGCAGTGCTCCCTAATAACAAAGTGCAATGGTGTTTCCCCAATAACAAAGCACAATGGTGCTCCTCCATAACAAAGCGCACCGGTGCTCCCCAAATAACAAAGCGCATTGATGCTCCCCCAATAACAAAGTACACTAGAGTAATTGATTTTTAAATAAAAAAATAAAATTAAAAACCATAAATCTTCCATAGTGCGCTTAGAAACCAATATATACATGGTGTGTTCTAGTAAAAAAAATGCATTGGTGCATCTTACTGTTGAGCGTACTGTTAAAGGGTAAAAAAAAAGAAAAATACCAAACATAATCAATGCGCCAAAATATACAGCAAAAAAATGAGCGAGAATTTTATATTTTCAAAATGTATGTGTGTATAAATGAAAACCCTAATTACTATTTCATTCCTTTGCCAAAATTTAGAGGGGAGATTTGTGCAAGAAAGATATACGAGCAAAGTCTTTGGAGTGGGTAGATTTTTTTGAAGAGCTAGATTTAAATATAAATTTGCAGATGAGAAATTTCACGTATGTGATTTTATGATATTCATCATCTCAATCTTTCCCCTATTTGATTCAAACAATTTTCAATGTATAATAAAAAAAAGGGTTTCAAAGTTACATTCGGTATTGGAAGCCCTAGCTTCCTTGTTGTTTCTATGGGTTTTCCTCTCTATATTTCACAAGTAGATTTTTTTTATATATTTTTATAAGGTTTCTTTACTTGTATATGGGGCATTTGGTATATGTTGCAATGGGATCACTCATTGCATTGGATCCCAAATCTTGTCGCTGAGAATTTTCTTTTTAAAAAATGCTTCTACGGTTCACGGTGCACACTATATAGGAATAGTGCATCGGTGTGCATGTTCCTATACAAGAATTAGGCACCGGTGCTCTTACAAATCATAACGCCCCGATGCTTAACAAATAAAATGCACCAATAACCGCTATTAATATAAAATATTAAAATGGTAAAATGCATCGTAGTGTTCCCCAATAACAAAGCACACCAGTGCTCCCCCAATAACAAAGCGCATTGGTGCTCCCGCAATGACAAAGCACACCAACACTCCCCCAATAACAAAGCACATCAAAACAATTGTTGTTTAAACAAAAATAAAATTTTAAAATTCATAAACCTTCCACGTTGTGCTTAGAAACAAATACAGTCCTGATGTGTTCTAGTAAAAAAAACGCATCGGTGCATCTTACTGTCGGGCGCACCATTAAAGGGTAAAATAAAATAAAAAATTACCAAATTGAATCAATGCATCGAAATATACATCAAAAAAATGAGTGGGGATCTTATATTTTCAAAATGTATGTGTTTATAAATGAAAACCCTACTCATTATTTCATTCCTTTGCCAAAATTTAGAGGGGAGATTTGTGCAATAGGGATTTATGAGCAAAGTCTTTGGAGTGGGTAGATTTTTTTGAAGAGCCAAATATTCATACAAATTTGCAGAGGAAAAATTTTAGGTATGTGATTTTATTCTATTCATCATCTCAATCTTTCCCCTATTTGATTCAAACAAATTTTAGTGCATTATAAAAAAAATAAAAGGGTTTCATAGTTAAATTCAGTATTGGAAGCCAGAGTTTCCTTGTCATTTCTCTTTTTATGTAATCATTCATTTATTCTTTTATGTATATCAAATTTAATTATTGCATGGAATACTAATTTTCAATTGTTTTGTTGTAGAAAAGAACAAAAAATGAAACACATTTAGGACATAAGACAGGGCGACAAGGAATAAAAGAGTTGATCGTGTTAGCTCTCCAATAATTCACCCCAGACTGCAGATGGGAGTGAGCTTGGTAACATATAGGTTTAATTTTAACGAGTATAATTCTCAATAATCGATCAAACTATGAGACTGTTAAGACTTATACTCATGAGATAATCAAGACAATACTCTGGAAAAGTTGGCTTCACATGAAATAATCAGATGCTCAATAGGATTTAATGAACATGGAGAAATAACTATAATCAATAAAATCATACACACATTAGGTATACATGACAGTCCAATTACAACAATAAGAAGTATACTTGCAAACTTATACCACTAATGCAATGAAAGATAGACTTCCTTCAATCATTAAGTGAAACAAGAACAAAGTGAATCAATCACTTATAGCACAAATACATAAAGAAATGGATATGAATAGGGAAAAGTGATTTCATTCACTGAAGAATCAAGAATCCAGAAAATACAGTCTTTGAGCCTTCAAGCTACATAAGCCTTCTCGAGTCTTCAAGATTGAATCTCTCAGGTTGCACCCCCCTCTCTAACTCATTCTAACCCTTCTCTACTCTTGTGCCGTGAAATATATAGCACTATAGGTCATTTCCATCTCACCACTTCGAACTCCAACCCTTTTCCCGAAATAGAAACGATTAAAAACAATAAATGACATGCTTTAACTGATTTCCTGCTTTTCATGAGGCAAAATTATGAAAAATAGGCTTCAAAACGCCACCTGTAATTCTCAAACCGTAATAGTTGTGTAAGATATGAGAACGGTTTTTGTAAATAAGCTCTTTCTAAAGAAAAACCTCTCTTGGTTTCTTGAAATTCATTTCTAACTTCTCGGAATACGCGTTGTAAAAACATGTCTCAAACAAAAAATCATGAAAACTGAAAAATAAGGCTAAAAAATTCCTTTGAATCTCCCAATCCGTGACACCTGTGTGAAAAATGAAAAAAGATTAATCTTCTTGGGTCTGTTCTTGACAATAACCTCCTTTCAATTTTGAAAATTCATCCCGCTTAACCCAAAAATCGTCCTGGAAGTCAACTGGTCAAAATTACTAGCTCGCAGCGCCGACGCTGCGAACTTTCCTGTAACAGCCTGTTTTATTTTTTTAAAGCTTCAACACCTCAAAAATTATGTTAGGAGTCAAGACATGTTGCAAAACTCCATTATCTTGATACATAATTGTTTAAGACTGAATTTGAAAGGATGCAAAAGATGAAAGTTTTAGCAGTCCTAGAACAAAGTGTTTGTAACACATTTCACAGCGCCAATATGAAAACCAACCAAAACCCATTTCTCAACACTCAAACATGATGAACACTCTCATGGAGTACCAGGTGGATCTATGCTTGATGCTGACATCTTTGAATTAGCACAGAGGTGTCTTCAAGCTGTCCAACCTCCAACTCTCTCCTTCAGCTAGTTCACAGTGAAGTTCGTAGCACCTGATTCAAACAAGATTTGCATGCTTTGAGGAGACTGTTAGGATGTCCAAAGACATGATCCTTGAAAATTTGTTAAAAATAGGCTCTGAAAACAATGAAATCCCTTAGCATGACAAAAGGTAATGATGGCAATGAATGAATAGAGCACATGAGTGCATTGTGAACTCTCCTAGTGAATTGGAAACACGTACAATTGTCTTTAACTTGACATTTAAATAGATGGATGATCAAAAAGAGAACCTTTTATACAACTGAGATGTGACATGTCACAATAATGATGTAAAAAACCAAAAGTATGACTCATGGGGCTTCTTACCTATCATGATAATAATCACATAACTCAAACTTTAGACCAAGGCTATACATAGCCTTATTCATTTTGAAACCAAATCTAACTTTATGATCACAACCTAAAGAATGGACACCTATGTCCTATAAACCTTGTGACTCAAAAAACAAAACCAAGGTGAATTTTTTGACCCATACAATCTTATGTGTTAATAGATTGCAATCTTTGTGAGTACTTATTTTTTCGGTCTTACTTAAAATGTCATCTTTGTTACGACCTTTATATTTAAATAATTAATTTCCACTCATCCATGGATGTCTTCTAATAGGTGCTAACATACAAATAAGAGCCAATTGAAGAATTGATAGACAACAGGAAACCTTTATATTAATTATATCGATTGTGATTTGTCGTGGTGAATTAAACATGCAGGAAGCAAAGTATGGAGTGCATCCAACATAAGAGATTTTGAGAGACAACATGCAACATGGCTTCGAAAGAATGTGTATTGTTTATGAAACAATGGTTGATATGGTGCACCTTTTTATTTATGAAATCATTTATATTCTACTATATATAAATGTAGATATACTTTTTACACTTTATCTCCATGTTTGTAGATGGAACAAATCTCAACGCATTATCAAAAAAATAAAAGGGTTTCACAGTTACATTCGATATTGGAAGCTCTAGTTTCCATGTTGTTTCTCTTGATATGTAATCATTCATTTGTTATTTTATGTATATCGAATTTAATTATTGCATGAAATATTATTTTTCATTTTTTTTGTTATAGAACATAATAAAAAAAAATGAAGGCCATTCAGAACATAAGACAGGATAACGAGGAATAAAAAGGATGATCACAAAGTTTGTGAGTGTAACATACCCACTAGAACGTAGTACAAATTTTCATTCTTCCTCAAGGGACAGAATCCCCGATTACCGATGAGGATCCTTTTCACCTTAGCCCTACCGACTATGCTGCTGGTCTACGTGACCTGCCTTCATATGGCCACAGTCCTAGGCTCCTATCGGGATTTCGGCGTTTTCAATGTCGATGTGTGAACGTCCCCAAGACTCGCGATTCTCCGATCCCCGATGCGCCTTTTTCACGCTAGCCCTCCTGGCTCAGCCCCTGGTCCACGTGACCATCACCCCGGGACCACAACCTTACCCCTCGTCGGGGTTTTGGGGTTTGCGATGCCAAAATGCATGCACCTACGGGATTCCTGACTCCTGTGTGGCCCATGCTATACTCCTTCCTATCGGAGTATCGCGTTTTGTGATTCCAACATGTAAGATTTTTGCACCTTCGAAAACTCTGATTCTCCGATCCCCGACTCCTCGGGATCTCCTGACATGCGTCCCAAATAATGGGCGGTTCTGATCTCGTCAGAATATCGCGCTTCGCGACTTCGCAGCTTTTGTTGCCAAGATCGCGGGCTCCAACCTACGAAACCCCGATACACGATCCTACGTGTAGATCCGACGGTTCTCCTGCGACCCAGATCCAACGGCTACCCTTCTTCCTCGCTCCTCGCGTCTCGCGACTTGGAGTACCAAATGCTTGGACCCTTACCCTGCAAACCTCCGAGTTCATGAGATCCCTAGATCTCTGCCACCTATCCTCCTCGAATGGACAGCTCTGATCCTCTCGTGGCTTCGCCATTCGTGACTTGGAGCATCCAACTTTTGGACTCCTACCTCGCGAACTTCCGAGTTCACGAGATCCCTGGATTCTCTGCCACCTGTCCTCCTCGGATGGACGGCTCCGATCCTCTCGTGGCTTCACCATTCGCGACTTGGGGCATCCAACCTTTGGACTCCTACCTCGCGAACCTCCGAGTTCACGAGATGCCTGGATCTCTGCCACCTGTCTTCCTCGGATGGACGGCTCAGATCCTTTTTTCCCTTCTTCACGAGGCTTAACCCTCGTCTATATCCCTATAGATCTAACGACTGTCAGGTTTCCTAGCTAAGATCTGACGGTTCAGATCGGTCCCGATGCCGCGCCCTTTCCTATTGCTCTTTGGACGTGGAAAAACCAACGGTCCAGATGTTCTCATGGAACCTGGGGGTCTATGATTCCGATTTCCTCGTTATTCACGAAGATAGAGGAAAAAGGGGTTAAGGAAATTAACGCCCTCGTTTATTCCTTCGATTTAACGATCGTGATTGCCTGCAGGATTCCCCGACAGGATCCCATCCGTTGATCAATACGTATCCCTACGCTGCTACTTCGGGATTATAAAAGGGTCATTCCTCTTCATACAAGGTTGTTAGGACTTGCACATTCAAGTCCTATTTCCAGGTTCTTGGTAAACCTTTCCAAGGAGGAAATCCATGTGAAGAGGTCTACTCCGGGGCATTTCTAGAGACAGATAAGGGGAAACAAATTCCTGAGAACAGAATGGAAGTCCGACTTGGTTCAACTTACGCATAATTAGATTCATTTATCAACATAAGCCATGCGTGGTTTTTCTGTTATAAGCATATACAACTACTAATACTGATCAAAATACCACACAGACCTTCTTATAATGAAAACATTCACAGTTTCACAGCTTACGAGCACAATTATCAGAATACGTATATTTCTAGATGCCAGAGACGAAACACTTATCAGAAATAACACCAGGTTTAAGCAACTGCTGAGAGGGGTGCTCGTTTCCACCCAACCGTAGGCGTAGCGACTCCCAACGGATTTACCACTAGCCACCCCCGAGCTCAGACCACGATGCTATCGAGACTGCGTATCTCCATCTGTCAGTGACTAGGAGCGAAGATTGCAATCCTTCCTCTCTGCTATCACTCACTTTGCGTAAAAACTGCCAGAGTTCCCCTCGCGTCTGCCCTTTCAATCGTCTCTGCCATATGCCTTATCCTCTCACGAAGTTGTGTGTGGCACGATTATCCTCACGCCGATCAGGCCTGACGGCTCTACGGATGGGCAATTCACCATCCCATCCCTCATCAAGCCATCCGCCTACCAGCCTGTGAGGCATTGAATTTCAGGGCTAGCGAGCCACTTTTTGTTCTCCGGGCCAGTGGAGTCCAAATACGGTATTTAATTCTCGGTGGAAGTTAACGCCACCCTTTCAGGTGCCTTCCACCGCCATCGTGGTCTCTTTTTCTGCACATCCCCTCATCAGCAGTCCTGCAATAAATTCAGAATGTTACTTACATTCATTGACCTCTTCCTCAAGGTCCATTTACATCACATATTCACATTTATGAGTTTGCCACAGTTCTTGGCCAGTCCAGTTATATCTACAAGTTGGGGGAAACAGGGTGTTACAATTCCCTCCCCCTAAAAAGGAACATCATCCTCGATGTTCTTATCTACTAACATGAATTGCATGTACAGAAGTAAACAAAATCGGATATGCCAGTTTCATGGCATCTTCCATCTCCCATGTAGCCTCATCTGGGCCAAAATGTTTCCACTGCACCTTG